>RJWM01035973.1:0-18519 GCA_004363535.1 Dasyprocta punctata | reverse complement strand
AGTAAAAGTGGTCCTAAAGAGTCTTTATCGATAACCCCCTGTCCTGTAGAAGACACATCAGCTTTCTGAACATCATCATCATTGGAAACAGCTTTTCCTGGGGTGGGGGGAATCAAAGGCAATGCTATGAATAGCACATTTACCTGTTTTATGTTAAATCTACCTTCAAACAGTACACACACACACACACACACACACACAGAGGCACACAAGCACAGAGGCATACAAGCACAAAGACACAGCCACGCGCGCCCTCATTTCAAATACTAAACTTTACAGTTACCCAGGAAGGTAGAAGATACTCTAAATTTTCTTTTATTGGTACTAACCTGTGGCTTCCAAAAAGGAAGCTGACATCTGACACGATGAGCAATACTGGCTTTCCTCCAATTCTTTGTTCACTGTTTCCTCACACACCAAAGCTGACCAACTCACTTAGCCAATCCTGTATACCCTAGCCTCAATCATCTGTAGTACCTACCGAAACGAGGTAGCCCAGTGAGGATATGGTTCACTGGTAGAGCACTTGCGTAGCATGTGTGAGGCTCTGGGTTTGATCCCCAGTACAGGAAAGGGAAGGAAGCAAGGAGAAGGGGAAGGACAACAGTAAACACAGTAGCCGACCTGAGCTACCTAGCGCGACCCTGACTCAAAAAATTAGGGCTGGGAGTTCAGCTCAGTGGCTTAAGCGACTGTCTGGCAGGCGTGAGGTTGTGAGTTGGATCCCTGGTGCCGCCAAAAAAAAAAAAAAAAAAAAGGTAAACAGTAGTAATTTTGTATTACCTTGCTCTTTTATTTGACGTATCTGTCTTACTGTTTCCTTTAAAATTGCACATTTATCTGGTTTGACGTTGAAATTGTCAATATCACTGAGATTTGCAGATATCAGTTCAGCCAATTCTTCGATATATTTACTCTCCTGCTCTCTTCTCCACTTTTCACCACTGCAGGTAAGACTAAAAAGACAGAAAAGCCATGACATACCTATCACAGAGAAGCTGTGAACAGGCTAGGTGAGATGCCGAGGGAGGTAATCCAAACACGTGGGACACAAGTTCCAGCCCAGCCTAGGCTCCATAGTGATTTCAAGGACAATCCTGTCTCAAAAAGAGCTGTGAGTAGAACCAGTCTCTAGCCACATTACTTTCACGTGTGAACCAACTCAACCAATAGAAACTACCTAAATACAACAATGAAGAAGTAGGACACTGTAGAAAAAAATTCATGCAAATTTAAATGTGATTCCACCAAGAGGCACTGGGAAAGTTAGCCTCAGTTCCTTAGTCTGGAAAAGAAAGAATAACCTTTACCTTGCAAAGGTTTAAAAAAAAAAAAAAAAAAAGTACTTACTGTTAGTGAAAAAGTTTAATAAAATATGGAATGTTCTCTACTTTTGAAGTACCACAATAAAACTCTATGACATTGACTTTGGCAAATACTTTAAAAGCTATAGAGCATCACTGCACAGGTTATGGCATTTTTTTTAAACTTATAATATCATTCAGGGAGAAAAAATGATGAATCCTCCCAAATAACCAAACATGAATTTATATTCTTACAGAATATCAAAGACTATTTGTAACAACACTAATCAGTTTTTCCTAACTTCTACACCTTCCACTCTTGAAATACCAGACTACTAAAATCCCTTTAACTGAATTAGCAATAAAGCTCTCTTACATTCATAAAGATAAGCATCTCATCAGCAACACTGTACACCGGCATCCCAATACATGAACACTTTTGTTTGCAAATAATCTGGTTCATAAACAAGCATTTGGGAAAACTGGTTTTGTTTGGTAACACTGAATCTTTTTCACAACAGTAGGATGAATTAAATTAGTGAACTGTACATACTACACAAAGCAAAAACACATTATTTAAGAAAAAATAATTTTTTTAAAAAATTTTGTTAGGTATAGTGGGATACATACAAAAGCCTAGCTACTAAGGAGGCTGAGGCAGGAGGATAATAAATTCTAAGCCAATCTGTGCAACTTAACTGAGATTCAGCTGTTGCTAGGAATAGGAGGGGGGAGAGGAAGAGGGGGATGAAGCTCACTGGCATAACATTTGTCTAGCATGTTCAAGGCCCTGAGTGCCATCCTCAATACTGCTAAAAAGAAAGGAGGGAAACAAAAAAATAAATAAATAAAAACCCTAAATCTAACAAAATAATAACATAAATAACGGGAAGTCAAAATGTTATTTAAATTTTTTTTTTGAATTTTTTAAAGAACAAACACAAAGATGGGAGGGAAGGAGCTGTGATGAAACATTCCAAGGTAAATCACCTACCCCTGCCCTGGAGTATCACATGGCAATTTGCGTTTTCGTGAATCAGTGGCCAGTGGATCCAAAGCATTTTCTCCTAATCCACTCATCTTGAATATACATCAGCAACTAAGAAAAAAAAAAAATAATGAAACTATTACAAAGTATATACATCTCTGTGAAGGTGCTGTGGGATACAATGACTGCATCCTATGATTCAGAAATACTTTCTGGAGCCCAACATGGTGGCACATGGCTGTAATCCCAGGACTCCAGAGGCTGAGGCAGGAGAGTTCAAGACCAGCCTGATCTGCATAGTTAATTAAACCTTATCTCAAAAAGACAAAAATCTTTCTCAATATTCTATTCATCATTTAATATACTGAAAACAATCTCACAGTTCAAATGAGTGCCCAACCTCAATACAGAGAAATGTTTCCTACTAAAACTATGTACATTGCAGACTCCAGGAAAAGAAAGATTCACGCCTCCCGAGAACCCACCATGTTGGGTCAGGGAGGATCCAACCAGAAGACAACCAGACTGCCTTCCTGCTGAGTGGTGCTAGCAGCGCGGACTCCAAAACAAGAAAGATCTGCACCTCCCGTGAGCCTACCAGCGCCTACCAGCGCCTACCAGCGCCTACCAGCCCCTACCAGCGCACACGGGTTAAGCAACTACAATTCCCACCCTGCCCCCACCCCGCAAGCAATCTGCTGGTTTCATGGGCCGGCTGAGGGCCAGCTAGGTTGACAGCAACTAAGGGACATAAAGCAACTAAATGCTTGTAGTGTTTGGTTGATTTTGCCGGTCTGGGGCCAGCAGTCTGAGCATCTCATGGGAGGATGACAGCATGAAGTGTAGCAAACATGGAAGATTCCCTTCTATCTTGTCTTTGAGGTCCAATATTGTTCTCATTGTTTTGCTTTATTCTGATTAACTGTTTTGCTTTATTCAATATTCTGTTTTGAGTGGTTTTATTCTGTTTTGTTTTTGGTTTGATTTTACTATACCTGATGGAATAGTCAAGTATTGTGAGTTCATAACAAAATGTACTATAGTAGCTATTGTTTTCCTAGTATCCTGCTTTGAAGTTCTGTACCAGTTCTACTGCTTTGTTTTGACTGACTTTGTTCTGTTATGTTTTGTTGGATTTTACTACCTTTAAAATAAAATTAATTAAAAAATAAAACTATGCATATTGAATCTCACAAAGAATAAAGCAAGATCTCCATTGCACTTAACAGACTGACAAGAGATTCCATTATTGATAATTTTCTGGATTTCATTTCCATCTAAGTAAACCAAATAAAACTCACCATGTGACTTGGTAAGAAGTCTTCAAATGATAAGTGTAAATTAATGAAGTTTTTTATAGGTAGCCCTTTTCCATTTGAGCACTCCATTAACATTTATCATCTGTGTTTTCTTGTGTTACACAAAAATATACTTAGGTAACTGATATCTTATAAGGTGGATATAAAAGAACAGAATTTAAGGTGGAGGGATTGGCATTGAGCCATGATTTTGTTTTGTTTCATTTTGCTTGGTCTTTATGAGACAGGGTCTTATTATGCAGTTCAAGGTGGCCTTGAGCTTACTTTGTAGCCCAGGCAGATCTCAAACTTGCACCAATTCTCCCATCTCAGTCTCCTAAGTGCTAAATTACAGTCATGCATCATCACGCCTGGCTAAACAATTACTTTAATATTAACTGATGGTAAAATAACAAGCTGTGGTTAAAGTCTCAATAATGAAGACAATAAATAGAGTATTTCTTGTTGTGGAAAAGCAGCAGATTTTTAATGCTCAGTAGATATCTACTTGGCCTTCATTTAGTACAAATGTGCTAAATTCTTGTTTAGAACAAGACAAGCATTGTTCTAAAGAATGCCATGTCAACCAACAAAGTTCGAACATTCTAAACTATTTCTAATACACAAGGCATGCTAGTTAGTTTATAAAAATGTATACTGAAGAACACGTTTCCACTAGATGGCAGAACAGCACCACAAGAAAATGCAAAACTTCTTGCAAGATGCTGATCAAACTTAAAACAATCAAAATCACATGACTAATCAGGAATTCTGGATCACTGCATTATCTCTACAGATAAAACAAATCCATATTATAATTTTGGTAGTAGGATGTAAAGGTTTATAAACAAATGTTTTCATGATTTGCTGGGGTTCTTAACTCTGGCTCAATATTTTGCTTTTAAAGTATAATCATAACACATGATCTCAGGGGTACTACTATATTTTCAAAACTGTCCATGTCAAAATAAAGTATATCCCAGCACTCGGGAGGCTGAAGCAGGAGGATCACTCCAATTTCGAAGCCAGCCTGAACTACATAGTGAATTAAAGGCCAGCCTGAGCCAGGCATGGTGGCCCACGCCTTTAATCCCAGGAGGCTGAGGTAGGTGGAGCATTGTGAGTTCAAGGCTGGCTTGGGCTACAACGCCAGCGCAAGGCCAGCCTGAGCTACACAGTGCGACCCTGCCTCACAAAAACTAGGGCTGGGAGTTTGGCTCAGTGGCTTGAGTCCCTGTTTGACAGGCGTGAGGCTGTGAGTTCGATCCCCAGTGCCACTAAATAATTAAAGAAAGAAAGAAAGAAAGAAAGAAAGAAAGAAAGAAAGAAAGGAAGGCAGGCCGGCCGGCCTGGACCACACAGCAAAAGCCCGCCTCAAAAAATACATGATTACTGCATTTGCTCCCAGAATTCATCTTGTACTGGAGAGAAGAACATTATTAAGGAAATTATCCAATCAACGGACAAAATTGCAATATAGACAATAGATAAGTGTCTGGATGGTTTTGCTACACAGTCTAGGATGGCCTTAAAACTATGTAGTTCAGGCTACCTGGAACTCACAGTGATCCACCTGTCTCAGCCTCCTGAGTGCTGGAATTATACAAAAATGTGCCACCATGTTCAGCTTGATGAAAGTGTTTTGTATCAATGTTAATTTCACTGAAATTGCTAGGCATGGTGGAAGACAAACACCTGCAATCCCAGCACTTGGGAGGGTGATGCACGAAGATCACTAGCGTAAACTGATCAGTAAGAACTTGTCTCAAAAACCCAAAATTATTTACTTAATTTATTGAAATTGACATGTAAACTGTGATTATTTAAAGAATTATCAAAAAGCAAAATAAAGGAAAAGACGGTCAATATTCTTAGCATTTGGGGGTAAGGAGCCATTATTATGAAAATGACACTCCAACGTCTACAAGTACAGTACTGTGAGGGAGTAAACCAGGCAGTGGAGAAGAGGGACTAGAAATGGAGGAGCAGAAAGGATGAGGAAGAGATCAGGGTAAAATAATGGCATTTGATTAGATCTTGGTAAAGGGAAGAAATTTAAAATCCTTTGCAGTATTCTTTTTCTTTCAACTGTGCTTTAAATTTAACTTGTTTCCAAATAAAGATTTACAAGTGTGTTCAGCTCTTATGTTTCAATTTTCATATTTAAAAGGAACAGTGATCCCTTAAATGCAAAAGTAATTTTGTAACTAAAAGCTAACTTACTCATTTTTCATTTGGTTTAGTCAAAGGTCATTTTCAGATTGAGCAAGGTGACACTTGCCTATAATTCCAACTACTCAAGAGGCTGAAGCAAGAGCACCTCAAATTCAAGATCTGCCTGGGCAACTGAGCACAACCCTGTCTCAATGTATTGTTTTTGTTTTGTTTTGTACCAGGGATCCAACTCACAACCTCGTGCTTACCAGGCAGGCACTTATGCCACTGAGCTAAATCCCCGGCTCTATTTTTTGAGACAGGGTCTCACTATGCAATTCAGGCTGGCCTTGAACTCACTTTGTAGCCCAGACTGGTCTCGAACTCACAACAATCCTCCTGCCTCAGCCTCCTGAGATGTCGCAAAATATTTTTAAAAGACTCAGGGATGTAGTTCAGTGGTAAAGTGCTTGCCTAGTATGCACAATGCCCTCCTACGTTCAATCCCCAGTGTAAAATAGGGAAATTTTTTGAGTAGCACAGTAACCACGAAATAACAACATCTTTTTATTTGAAAGATAAAATTTATTCCACATTCTAGATATTATTTTTTTACTCTGGTATGAAGCACAAGTTGAATATAAAACTTAAGGCCATTCAGTGAGTTTATGTAAACTGAACAAATAATTTAATCTTTATTCTTAATAGTATACCTTTCTTTGCTATGAAGTACAAGCTGAATTTCTGCTATAGTATAAGGTGCCTCACACACGAAGGTAATCAATAAAAGTCTTAAATAAATGTTGAGCAAATAAAAGAACATTTAACGTATTAAATTGTATTGTAAAATTTCCTTCACTCATTTTTTCACTCAGTGCAATTCTTTTTTTTTTTTTTTTTTGGGGGTCGATACTGGGGATCAAACTCACAACCTGACATCTAAGTCAAACTCCAGGCCATAGTTTTTTTTTTGAGGTAGGGTCGCACTATGTAGTTCAGGCTGGCCTTGCTCACGTTGTAGCCCAAGCTGGCCTCAAACTCACAACACTCCATATACCTCAGGCTCCCTCAGCCTCCCGAGTGCTAGGATTAAAGGCATGTGCCACCACGCCTGACTCACTCAGTGCAATTCTATTTAAACTCTAAACTTTTACTTCTACAGTTCATATCAAATGTTACTATAATGAATTTTGTCAACATAAATTATACCAAAGAAAACCTACACCAAGAAATCTATGAGGAAAAAAAAATCAATAAACACAATTATCAGTTTAGCTGAAAATGCATAGCCTCACCACCCTGCCTTGGAGCCAACTGAGTATGGATTGAAACCCCCAAGAACTGTAAGAAATAAACCTTTTCTTCCCTAATTTAGGGCGACAGATAGTTTGTCTCAGCAATGAGAGAAAAGTCACTAAGACACATGGTCTCACCACATAGTGCAGGCTGGTCTTTAACTCGCTATATGTAGCCCAGGCTGCCCTGGAAATCACATGGATCCTCCTGACTCAGCTTCCTAGAATGCTGGGATTATATACGCGCGCGCGCGTGTGTGTGTGTACCACCAAGTCCATCTTAATCCATGATGAAACTTAAAATAAAATTTAAATAAAGTGTGTAGAATGTTTCATTAGGCCTTCTACACATGGCAAGCTAAAGAACATGCTGCAGTTTAGACATTCAATGAAAAAACTGCTAGAAAATGAACCTTAATGGAATAATATTAATAGAAACTAAGAAGAAACAAAGATTTATACTTGCTGGCTCAAAAACATTAAAATTTTGGTATATGACTTAGCAGTATCAACCATCTTTTCTTTTGGCTACCTGCAATGAAGATAACAGTAGCTTATCTTAGGTCTGTGGTGATGGGTGTGTCAGGACACGCCAAGTTCAGTGCCAGGTAGGGTTACATAGTAAGTTCAATGCCAGTCTAAACTAAATAGTGAGACCTAGTCTCAACTCCCCACCCCACCAAAGAAAAGGGGGGAAAGTTTGATTATATATGGCAAATTGGTGAGATGGACAAGAATACAGGAAATATTTCTTGTACACAACGAAAAGATACCAAACAAAACCAGTGTTCAGTCTAAGCAAGAAATTATTTTGGGAACCTAAGAAGCGCTGTGCTGCGCAAAAATGGGAAGAAACGGGTTACCTAGTAAATCTAAATTGGCAAGGAGACTGTTTTACATTTCCTAAATGGGGGGGCGGGCAGTACACTGTTAGACATCTCACATACACTACGTGATTACTCACAATGACCCTCTAAGGCATACACTATTATCACTCCCATTTTAAAGATAAGGAAACAGCTACCCACTAGGATCTCGATGGACCTCTCTCACTCACTCACACGCATGCACATACACATGATGGCAAAGCTGGGATTATATTTCCTTAGCTTTTATAACACAAGACATATATTGGTGGGGAGGGGAGACAGGGTTTCGCTATGTAGTCCAGGCTGACCTTGAACTCACTTACATAGCCCAGGATGGCCTCACACTCACAGCAATCCACCTGTCTCACCCTCCCAAGTGCTGGAGTTACAAGCATACAGCACCATGCCCAGCATTGATACATACTTACATCAAATGTTTCTTGAGCATTTTATTCCCCACCAACACCAGAAGAAGCTGCTTGTAACAATGAGTGACAGTATATTTAGCAGTTAAATTTTTCAGGTCATCAATAAGCACAATGAAAAGTTGTAACATCCACAGTTGAGGGGCATGCAGTGTCAGGGTCACAAGCAAGGAGCTACTCAAGCTCAGCAGATTCTAACCCCTAACTTAACCATCATAGTACTCTCCAAGTCATGGGCTAAACTGCACTCTGTGGAGTTCTAATATTGCTCACAACCCTCATTTTCCATTTTCAGTAGTCAGTGGCTCACACAGCAGGAAGAAAATCACACACACGGGGCGGGGGGCGGGGGGGAGCGCCAAAATAGCCAGTCAAGTATTTTTATTCTTGAGTTTGCTAAGATTAAATGCTGGAGCTAAGAACTCGGACTATGCCAGCAGTAACTTGGTTTGTCAAGCTTTTTCTGCCTGACTTCTACAAGGTATGATTAAGTATGCTAATTATGGAGAGGTTTCTGGGTACCTCTACAGAATTACAGTAAATTAAAATTTTTAAAACAACAGCTGTGTGTTGGAATGAATTTACTGAAAACTGTTTTAACCACTATGTAAAAGCTGAGACTGTTCAAGGCCAGTTAGAGAAAAATTTAAAAAGAAAAACAGAGCTCCTAGAAGAATTTATGAGACATTCATATGCAGAAAGGCTCCATGCCATCCTGGCAATTAAGAAGCTGAGGTAGAAGGATCACTGAAACTCAAGCACAGCATGGACTACACAGTAAGTTCAAGGCCATCCTGAAATATATGGCAAGACCCTGTCTCAAAAAAAACTCTACCCAAAGTTCAAGATCCAAATTGATATTCCTACTCAAACAATTTACTATAATACAGTCACCACCAGTTAATTTAAGAGCTTAATTCCATAATTTTTTTCAAAAAAAGGTTTAAAGGTTTTTTTAAAAACAAAATCTGTGATTGCCAGGGCTGGTGGTACATGCTTTTAATCCCGGCACTTGGGAGGCTGAGGCAGGAGGATCTTTGCAAGTTTGAGACTAGCCCAGGTTACAAAGTAAGCTCAAGGCCAGTCTGAACTACATAGTGAGATCCTGCCTTGAAAGAAAGAAAGAGGAAGACAGACAGAAAGACAGAAAGACAAAGATAGACAGGGATAGAGGAAGGGGAAAGGGAAGAAGAAAAAGAAAAAGAAAATCTGTGGTCCACACTCTTACTAACGTAGAAGTACAGCTTTAAGAGAACTGATATCCTGGGAGAACCAAAGAGAAACAACCTGTGTGTATGCAAAGGACAAAGGGGGACAAAGGAACTGAATCCCATCAACCAAGAGCCACTAAGAATGCATCCTCAAGTGGATGACTCTTCCAACTCCATAGTAGAAAGGAAAAGTAATGAGAAGATAGTAAGAGAAAAGAAGAAAAGTTTTAGATAAAAATAAGCAGGCAATATCCTTTTGTTTTATTGCTGATAACCTATACATGTTGTGAAATCAAATATAGACCATCTAATGGAATCTATTTTTCAATTTAATTCTATCTCAGCTCAAATGCTTGCATGCCCAGAAATATTTTAGATCCAGGAAATAAGAAAAATGACACCATGAACTGCTGGAGCTCTCAAGCTAGCACCAGAAGAAACCATGGCAATTTTGGCAATTTTGGCAAGTGTTAAAATGAAGACACTACAGGAACACAGTCAACAAAAAACGTGCCAGCCTACATTTAAACACACACACACACAGTGTCTTTAAAACAAAGAACAAAAAACTACCTCGCTGGAAAAATACAAAGAAAATGTAACAATTGTCAGCCCTGGTATTCTCTTCTCCATCTTTACAGTGCCATTAAAGTTGAGAAAGGGGTTAGCAAGTAGCACTAAGGTAAAACATTGATTTTTAAGACATAAATTGAAATATGAAGCACCTGAATGTAAACTATTTACTCAAAAGTGGCACTCTCCCCTTTTGTCCTTTTCCTTTCTTCTTAACCCACAGACTGACTAAAGTCCTTTGCATTCCTGCTCTGGTTTAAACCTGGTAGAAGTTGAATCCAAGCACCAACTCCCTAGAGGCTCTCACAGCAGGCCTGGGCATACCAATTAGCCAGAGCAGGTGTTAGCTGCAACTAGAAGCTTGTTGCCAAGAGACTTCTCAACCACCACATCAGCTACACAGCTGAAGTTCAGAGCCACTGTGCAGAGGGAGTTAACAAGCCAATTCCATCTAAATCCAATTATCTTCTCTGGATAGCATACTAACTAGCAATATAATTCTTATTTTAAAGGTTACACTGACTCCCACAATTTAATACGCTGAATCTATTTCCCATACAAACCTAAATCTGAGCTTCATAAACTTGAATTCAGCTTCACTTTCAAAATCTTGTCAGTATACCTCCTCATCACCACCACTAACAACATCAGTAGTCACACAAGCCCATGCTAACGGTTTTTAAAAAAGAATAATCACTCAAACATTTCCCATTTTGTTTTAGGCTAACTTGCCTTTCATTTCTTCCTAAATCTCTACTTCATTCCTCTTTAATCTAGAATATACCTACTCTTCAAAATCAAGTCGAACTATCGTCTATAGCAAAAGCATGCCCCCACTCTCCTAATCAGACATTTTCCCGTCTTTATTTTAAGGCACTTACACTTTTATTCCACATGTGATACTTCTGCCCATTTTCCTGTTTCTACTTTCTCTGTTGTAAGCTCTAGCCCACTATAAAAATGTGTGTAACTCTATAAAACTTCACTTTTACTATTACTGCCTGTGCAGGACCATCTGGTGGACTCTCCTTGAATACAGAATTTTGGCTAAACCTGGCCCTATTTTCATATACTGATATGTACAAAGCTGGCCAAGCCATTTCCTTTTCCCTTCTGCTCTCAACAATGTAAACAGGGCTAGCTGAGGTACTGATGTGTAATCTTTGAAGCCAGTAACTATTTCCCCACCAGTGACTCCGATCAAACCAAGGGTGAGCCAGGTGGGATGTAGAGCCATGGCTCCAGGGCTAAGACATCCCAGAGCAGAAAAACTACACATCAGAGCTGAAGCGCCAAATATTAAATGCTACCTCAATAGTGTTATGCAGATTGGTCTTTCTGCATATCCTTCTCTCTCCATACAGCAGAGATACTTTCTGGCCTCCTATATAGCTCAGCTCACCATACTCAGTCTCTCCCCCAATTCTCACAGTTACTCATCCTCAAGCCACTCCTTCACGAATTAATAAAATTTGGGTTTTAAATTTTTTTAATTAATAAAATTTGAATTTTAAAGGCCTTGAGTTGAAGTCTTTGTTCAGATAAAGCTTTATCCTGGCCAGACTCAGGACCCCTTGGCCCCCCATAATTATAAATATGTCTTAGTGTCTTTATTCTTGCCATGAGGTGCACTGAAGTGGTAGATTGGAATTAACTCACTAGAATTCCAATAACATTTCCATGGGATTACAAATTTAACTTCCAAAACTTCAATCAGGAAGGGAAAAGGACCTCTTTAACTGCCTCCATTCCCCTCATTTTTTTCACAGCTCCAGTACTCCATTTCTCTCCCATCAGCTGTACTTTTGAACAGTTACTCATTCTGAAATAAAAGAAGTTATGGAAGGGATGGAGGTATTCGTGCTCACTGAGTCTAAAAAGCAATACATAGCAAGCAAATAGTGTAACAGTGACTTCTCGCAATATCAAGAACAAAGACGCATCTTCAGCAACACTGATTTTGTTCTCATATAAAAAATGGCTAAAACAGCCGGGTATGGTGCGGTAAGCCTGTAACCCCAGCACTTGGGAGACTGAGGCAGGAGGATCTTTGCAAGTTGGAGATAAGCCTGGACTATAAAGTGAGCTCAAGGGCAGCCTGAGCTGCGTAGCAAGACCCTGTCTCAAAAAGACTAGTAAAAAATGATAATAATTAAATAATTTTTAAAAGGCTACAAACAACACACACATGGCAATCGATTAAAAAGACTCAAACAAAATAAAAACTACATCAGGATATCTTCAACTTATAGATAGCTACCTAGAATTCAAAATACTTTCCCACTAAAATAGTGTGGTAAATGGTAGGAAGTAGGCAACAACCACGAAAACACAATGTAAAAGAAATGAAATGAAATGAAATGAAATGGAAATGGAAAGGGAAACAAGTCTTTCAGTTAGTTGGGAGTGGTGGTACACACCTGTAATTTCAGCTACTCAAAAAGCCAAAGAGTAGGAGGAGGACCACAACAACTTCCAAATCAGCCAAAACAATTTCAACAGACCTTATCTCAAAAGACAATACACTCAGCTACAATGGTAGCTCAATGCTAGAGTTCTGGTATAGCAAGCACAAAAGCCTGGGGTTCAAACACCAGAACCGCAAAAATACGTAATAACAATGATGCATTAAAATACCTGTACTGCTAGACATGGTGGTACATGCCTATAATCCCAGAACTGAGGTTGAGTGGGAAGACCATAAGCATGAGTGCAGACTAGACAACTTAGTGAAGACCTTGTGGTGGGGGTAGGGGTGGGGAGGGGATCCCCCTATGCTAAAATACATAGGTATAACTGAAGAATTGAATAAGCCCATGTACATTCTGGAAAGAACACCCAAGCATCTTCAAAGGTACCATGAACAATACACAGTGCTTGGAGTATGTGACAATCAAGAGCTCTACTACTGAACTACACCCCCAGACCTTTTTTATTTTTTGACACAGAGTCCTCCTCAGTAGATTGCTCAGCCTGGGCTCCAACTTGCCATCCTCCTAACTCAACCTCCCAGAGTGCTAGGATTACACAAATGCACCACCATGCCCACCTTAACTTTTCTTTGGAGAACAAAGAAAATACTACTTACAGCTGGACATGGTGGCACACACCTATAATCTCAGCACTCTGAGGGAGGCTGAAGCATGAAGATTGCTGTGAGTTCAAAGTCAGCCTGGGCCACATACATAAGCAAGTCTAAGGCCAGCCTGAACCACACAGTGAGATCCTGCCTCAAAAAAAAAAAACCTAAAAAACATAGTATTATTTATAGCCAGACATACTGGCATACACCTATCACCTCAGCAGTATGGAAGGCTAAGGCAGGAGGACCACAAATTCAAGTCTAGCTTGGGGAAAAGAGGAAGATCATGACTCAAAATGAAAAAGGGCTCAAGATACATACCTCAGTGACACAGCAAACCCTGAGTTAAATTCCCGATCTAGTCACTAATCCCAACTTAGATCACAAGTTCAAGTCCAGCTCAAGGAACGAGGAAGATCTCGTCTCAAAATGAAAAAGGGCTCAAGATATATACCTCAGTGATTCAGCAACCTCTAGGTTAAATTTCCAATTTTGCCCCATAATAAAATATAACCAGCAGAACAAGAGGGAAGAAAAAAGGACTTTATATCCATTAAGATAAATGGTAAAGGGCTTAAGGAGTACATTGTAGAAATAAAATTATGAGCTGGGCATGGTGACCCACTCCTGTAATCCCACACTCTGGAAGCTGAGTCAGGAGGATCATTGCAAGTTTGAGACCAGTCTGGGCTATAAAGTGAGCCCAAGGCCAGCCTGAACTGCATAGTGAGACCCTGTGTCAAAAAGACATTCAATCAATCAATAAATAAAATTATGTAAATTTAGTAAGAAGTGAAGATGTAGAGACAGGCATGGTGGTGCATGTCTGTAATGCCAGTACTCTTAGAGAAGATCATAAATTGAGCTCACCCTGAGTAACTTAGTGGCTTTTACAGAGAATGTGCCTCCAAATTTTAAAATGATTTTTTAAAGGGTTGGGGACTTGGCGTTTAGAAGCACAGCAACTGCCTAGCATTTACAAGGTCCTGGGTTTTAGGCCCAGGACCAAGGTGGGGGCCACTAGAGATCAGTGTCAAAGCACCAGAGTTCTATCAGCCTCCCACTCCAGGGAAGAAGGGAGGGAGGAAGCGAGGAGGGAGAAGCACACGTAAAAGTCAGGTGATCACAGTATGTACCATCCTCTCCTAATCCATCTGCCTTACAGAAGACTACATCAAGAAGAAATGTCCAAACTGAAGAACTGACCCTGACCACCTGGTAACCTAACAGCTATGTGCAGCAAGTCTGGTACAGATAGTGGCACAAAGGAAGCAACGATGGAAGAAGGTCAGCCATGATAGACTAGTCAAAAGCAAAACAGCCTGTGGAGTAACACACTTCCCCTAAAATGAGCTCTGATCATCAATATCAAAATTATAAACAAACAACAAGGACACAGAAGTATATATACACCTGTAATTTAAGCACTTTTGGAGGCTAACACAGGAAGATCGCTAGTTAAGAGTGCTGCTTGGGCAGTGTACTGAGATGCTCATCTCAGAATAAGAGGGCTGAGGATGTAGGTTCTGGATTCAAACCTCAGTACAGTGCCACACACGCGCACACACACACACACACACACACACACACAGTTAAAATTGGTTTACCTGTGTTGCTGAACTACAAAAATAACAAATGCCATAATTTTAAAGGAAAGTCTGTTTAAATTTGAACTTAAATACTGAAAGTAGAGGACAGAGTAAGATGAGCCATGGAAAAATACATCTTAGCTAGATTAATTTCTCCATAAAGCAAAGAAATTGGAGCCCAAGATCTCAAACTCTAGCAACACAACATGGCAAGTATGTCTCTCAAGATTTCCTGAAAGGGTCATTATCTTTACTACTGATCGGTCTGTGACTCAGACCATGCTCTTTCCAGTATGTTTTTCTTTTTTTTTTTTTTTCCCTTGACCTCACAACTTGGTACTTACTCTTGAATGATTATAATTCCAACCTTAGTTAACGTAACTCAAAAATCAAAAGAACCATTTTTATTAATAATATTTCCATACCCATAGATGTTATCTGCCCAGTAAGGGAATTAACCTTTTCAAATAAGTATTCATGACCGCAGATAATAACGTACTATCCTGTGTTTCAAAAAACTGAAGAGGATGATTCTTTTAAAGTTCTTACTCTGAAACTCCACTTACCCACTAATATGCATGATTTTTATGTTTTCATGTATCAGTTCAACTTTTTAATTACACAAACAAACAATGAGAGTATATGTATCAACAAGCCCAAAATAACATGTGCTCATTTAATACATCATTCTCTTTTTGGAGGGTGGAACAGGACCAATAGAAAGGTTACAAGGTATGAAAACCTAAATATAACAACCTCAAGAGCCCCCACCATCCCCCATTTGTTCTGAAACAAAATGTGAGGAGTAGCATTTTTACAAATCATATTATTAGCTTACAAGAAGGCAGTTATTTACTGTTTCAATCTGTCATAATTGTTTTTATTTTGTTTTGGTACTAGAGATTGAACCCATGGCCTTTGCACTGAGTTATATCTCCAGCACCTTTTTTTAATGTTAAGATAGTCTCACTAAACTACTAAACTGGAAAAAAAAAATAAAAATAAAATAAACTACTAAACTTATCATCCTCCTGCCTTGTCTCCAAGAGTGCTGGAATTACAACTACAAGCCACTATGCCCAGTCCAATAGCTTATTTTGACTGAAGTGTATGAAGGAGAAATTCAGCCTCACATAGATGTACCAATAAATGAAAGGTCTATTGCAAAAATCTTTTATAAATTCTTCTTTTATGTTACATTAAAACCTTACAATTAGTAGTTTCTTAAATGTTAGTTATGAAGGTGAGGAAAATATAATTTGCCTTCTGTCCTTGTTGAGTTCTTAGCTAAAACAAGAATCTGAATCTAACAAAACTGATCAACAGGAGAAAAACAGAAATTTTTAACACGTGGACCTCATACTTACATGGGAAACCGCCAGAGAAATGAGTATATCTTAAAGAGGTTGTGCTGTGAACCACTTATGCCATCAACATAGACCAGAAATGTTTAAACTTTCTACAATGTCAGAATGTACTGAATTAAGTCGGGCATGGTGGCGCACAGCTTTAATCCCAGCCCTCGGGAGGCTGAGGTAGGAGGAGTGTTTTGAGTTTGAGGTCCGCTTGGGCTACAACGCGAGCAACAAGGCCAGCCTGAGCTGTGCAATCCTGCCTCAAAAAAAACTAGCGCTGGGAGTTTGGTTCAGTGGCTTAAGCACCTATCTAGCAGGCATGAGGTTGTGAGTTCGATCCCCGGTGCCAAAAAAAGATGTACTGAATTAACAATAAATTCACAAGCGCATCAATTTCATGGGCTTTAATTTACCAAGTACTCTCAGTTTCGTTTGGTGATCATGACCATTACAATCACAGGTTCTTTTATTACATTCCAATCCTAATCATTAATATCTATAACACTCAAATCACACGCTACACTTCATACAATGATATGTAAGTTACAGAATGGCTGAGAAACAGACACAGAATTTAATGGGGCTAGAGCAAATCCAAAATAGATGCAAAAAAGTTACTGGCCACATAAGGGATTAATAATCTAGGCACAGTCCAAACAGTAGTTTCAAAGTGTCAGTTTTAAGTGGGCCATAAGTCCTCCAGCAAGGATAGCATGGTAGAAATGAACCAGTGCATGCCAGTTATAATCATTAATGTAGATGGCCTCAACTCACCAATAAAAAGAAACACAGGGAGTGGATCAAGAAACAAGATCCATCAATATACTGTATACAAGAAACACATTTAACTCAAAAGGAAATTCACAGATTAAAAATCAAAGGAGAGAAAACCTTTGTTCCACGCCACAGGAGACCAGAAAAAAGCAAGGGTAACTTGCCCATCAACTGCAGAATCAATAAGAAATATAAAGTATTTTCATACAGTGGAAAGCTACCAAGCTATACAGTAGGATAATCTTGAGGCTCTTGCAGGTAAATGGATGCAACTGGAGATCAAGCTCATGAGTGAAATAGTTTGGACACATATGGGTGAACACTGAGTTATCTCCCTAGCATAAAAAACTGAAGGAGTTAGTGGTATACAAAAACCAAAATAAATATTACAAAAGAGATAGGGGAGGAAAGCCTAAAAAGGGAAAGAGGTAACCACTGTTAATTTCTTATTATCTTGTTTTGAATTCTTGTATCATTTTCATAAGTTTGTTAGGTTTGGTTTTATTCTGTCTTGTTTAGATTTTACTGGTGTATGAGGGAATGGGCAGCTATTTTGAAGATAACAGGATGTATCATGGTAACCATTGTAGATTTCCTATTATCTTGTTTTGAAGTCCTATAATGCTTTTATTCTGTTGTTTTGATTCGTTTTATTCCATTTTGTTTCATTTGACTTTATTATCTGTGATAGTATCGGCAGCCAGTTTGAAGAAGAGAAGAGACATTATGGTAGCCATTGTGGATTTCTTTTCTGTTGTCTTGTCTTTTTTTTTTTTTTTTTGGTGGCACCGGGAATTGAACTCACAACCTCATGCCTGCCAGACAGGCGCTTAAGCCACTGAGCCAAACTCCCAGCTCTGTTGCCATTTTGAAGTCCTGTATTGCTTGTATTGTTCTGTTCTGATTTGTTTTACTGTTTTGCTCTGTTTTATTCTCCTTAAAATAAAAACGATTTTTTTTAAAAGCCAAACAAGCTGGGCGTGGTGGCGCACGCCTTTAATCCCAGCACTCGGGAGGCTGAGGCAGGCGGAGCATTGTGAGTTCGAGGCCGGCTTGGGCTACAACGCAGCACAAGGCCGACCTGAGCTACATAGTGCGACCCTGCCTCAAAAAACCAGGGCCGGGAGTTCGGCTCAGTGGCTTAAGCGCCTGTCCTGGCAGGTGCAAGGCTGTGAGTTCAATCCCTGGTGCTGCAAAAAAAATAAATAAATAAAAATAAATAAAAGCCAAACAATTAAAAAAAAAAAGAAGTCATCCAGCAGGAGAAACCTCACTAAAACTAAAAACGCAATGATGGGGCGGGCGGGGGGCGGGGGGCAGAGAGCAGAGGACACATACATGTTCTTCGCTGTGGCGGGGGAAGGCTCAAAACAAGTGACTAGGTAGATAGCATGCTACTGCACCACTCTTACTACCCATATATTCCTGATTCAATTCAATTTTATTAACTCTTTATTGGCATAAGTAAGTTTGTAGGTTATGGTTGTGATATGCAGATAGTTTACTTACTTGCACCAACAAGGTATGGAGTCATTCTACCATGGTACTTGAAAATGAAAAGCCAGGCACAGTGGTGCATGCCTGCAATCCCAGCACATAGCA
>RJWM01035972.1:0-18313 GCA_004363535.1 Dasyprocta punctata | reverse complement strand
AGAGGCGAACAGCAGCGCAAGGTTAACACTGCAATTAGCACCCCCTGAGGCAGTGAGATCATGTAGGCATCAGACACAGGGGTGAGCAAGCAGAATATCTGGGCCCACACACCCCTCCCTTTCCAGGAATGCTTTGTTCTTTCTCAGATCAGAAGTTACAGCTAAGCTAAAGCTAATGATTTGCGCTAGGCGCCCTTGCTGTGTGCCTCACTTCCCTACTGGATCAATATTAGCTAAGCAACTCTATTTGTCATCCTGCAGGGGGACTGTAGTTTGCCCCACGTTGTATCAACATTGTGATTTTGCTGTGTAAAATATCCTGGGAGAAAGAACCTCCACAGCAGCCTACTTTGGGGGCTTCTCGTTTCTCTCAGGAGCATTCACTCATCAAAACTTTCCTACTCTTCACCTCCGTTGCTCTTGAAATTTATTCTTTGCCATTGAGAGGACAGATATCAACCTGGTACACTGAGCATCTAACAGGTGGCAGTTGTGTGTTTAAAATACCACTAGTTCCATGGCAAAGAAATTTGGTTATGTGCACAACTCGCTGACAACCTTTTCTAGTGCATTAGAGGAATCATCCTAGAACATCAGGAGATGCATTCTTATCCAAAGCTGTAATCTTAAGGAATGAAAATGACCTATGTTTTTAGAAAATCCTTAGCAAGATAAAACTGTATCTTCCTATTCTTTCTTATTTAGGTTGATAGGTGGGAGGGTTTCACAGTAAGGAAGAGACTTAAAAAGTGTTTCTTTTCTCTCCATTAATTGAGCATTTTTCTCTTGTTTCATTTTTAAATATTCTGAATGAGTAAAACACAATTGAGACTTGAAAGAGTACTGTTGTTGTTTGCGTCTGGATGCCTCCCTGAAGCCTCATCCAGTCTTGGGGGCAGATTTCTAGAATATGAGTCACGGTGCGGCCTTCCACCACCATGAACCTTGCCCCTCTGTCATGTGCAGCCCTGCCTTGGAGCCAGCCAAGTACGGACTGAAACCTCCACAAACTGCGAGCTAAATAAACCTTTCCTCCCTTAACTTTGGGTGTCAGATATTTTGTCCCAGCAATTAAAAAAAAAAAAAAAAAAAAAGCAACTAACACAAGCACTGATCTAATCCTACCTGGTAAGGTATATGTAAAGTGTATCACAATGTAAAATGTTCAGTTTTACAGGGATAATGCATGCATTAACCATGGTGATGAATTTTACCAATGCCAACGACTTAAAGAGAACCCGGGCTTCTGAATTCCACATTTTCTCAGCCTTGGTGTATTCAATCTGCTTATTTCCCTGTTTATTTTTTGAAGAGGTTTTGAATTTCCACATCATAAACACTAAAATTGATATTAAATTCACTGTATAGTAATTTTAATGTTTCAAAATAGTGTTCACATACTGTATTTTGCCACAATCATACAAGAAACTCTAAAGGTAATAGTGGATTATTTTGGAAAAAAATTAATGACCAGCACACATCAGTTCTTTTAACAAATTATCTTTCACTTGTTTTTGACTATTTGCTGTGTTAAAATGAAACAGTATAGAACATTGACTATATTTGTCTCTTTTATGGACAATGTACATTCTCTGGTTGAGGTAATTGATTTTAAGTCTAAATTAGCAAATATTTCTCATACATTACAATAGGAGATCAAAAAACTTTTTATAAGAAAAATAAGGGCAAAGCAGTTAGTATTTCAGCATTATGAAACTCCTGACCTTGATGGCAATCACTGAATTCTACCTGGTAGAATGACAGAAGAACAGGCAACATATAAGAAAATACACTGTCTATGTTTCAGAAATTTTTATTTACAGAGTCAGGGAACAGGCCAGATTTGATACTTAGAATACAGATTCTGACACTCCATTAAAATTTTTGTCTCTTGCTGATTTTGACATTAAATGATTGCTCATGACTTCATGGGAAGTTGAATAGCTAACTTTTATTATCACTGGCAAAATTGTATGTATCTGTTCTCCTGACATCTCATCAGGTTTATGTAGCCGTCTGTGATCATCTGACTTACTCCTTTCTTTCAGTTTTACAGATAACGATTTTGCTTAAGAGATTGTTAACAGATTGGGGGAAAAAATTTATTTCCCGTTAACAGTTTCTTCCTTCTCACTGATTTTCTGTATTGAACAGTCTCAATAGAGCAACGTCACCCATGGAATCATGGAATTCTAGATAGAAGGAGAGCATAAAGTCCTTCAGTGTAAGGTCCTATTTTGAAAATGAGGATTTGGGGATAAAGAAATTAAGCTTTCCCAACAGAAGAGAACAGAAAAAAAAAAAATCAACACACCTGAGCCCAGCCACAGTGGAAGTCGTGGAAGTCGAGCCTCCTAACTCCTTGGTACGCGGCTTTGCCCACATTTTCCAACAGCACGTGAAGTATCTGTCATCGTCACCTGACACACAGGCTGATGGGAGAAAGGTGCACACATCAAGCAGCCTTACCCTCGGGATGTTGCCAAGATTCATTCAATACTCATTTCACTCCTCTGCCATGCTCTGAAACTGGCTCAAAATAAATTTGTGTTTCCCACAGCCTTGCCAAGATATTGACAAATACCGACCAAACACAAAGTGCCAAGTTACAAGGCCTCACGTTTTAAGGACAGGATAGGGAGAATGTTTGTTCTCCTTTCTAGCAATGGAGGCTGCATATTCACGTTTTAAAGAAAAGTAAACCTCTAACCAAAGCTTCAAAGAGATCAGGAATAATGACCCCCAGCTTCGATCTGCATGTCAAAGAATCGCATAGCTTGTGAGCAGTGAGGCGTAACTTCTGGGAAAATGAGCCGGTGAGTTGTGAGGATGGTGCACCGTGGTGGTGTGCATGCGCGTGTGCACACGTGTGCGGGTTCTCTTCTGTGAGCTCCTGGAGCAGAGTGTGTGGAATGCCGTCCCTAGAAGGGTACCCGGATCAAGATGTGAGGTTGCTAGGCAACTTTCGCTATTGTCTTAAACAAACTGTGAGGAACTGGCAGCAGCTGTCAGAGTTCCTGGCTCTCAAGAATAACAGAGCTGAAAGCACAAAGAACAAAGGTCTTCCACAATAAATGGCAATAAATAACCGGAACTTTCAATGCCAGTAAATGCAGGCACTTGGATGTTAAAGCAATTAATAAGGTTAACAAACATAAGAGGTCATTTGAATTCTCTTTGTTGTCAAATACTTCTCCCCAGACACTTTCATTTAAATGGTAAGACCATCTGAAAAGAGACTCCTGCGCTGCAAAACTGGTAAATTAGTCCTCTAAAATCACCATTTTCTTACTTGTAGATTATGATTCATGGAGAATACTATCTCACCTTAGGGAAGATAGTATAAACTGTATCTAATAAATTGTATATACCTTACATAGAATCAAAGTCTGTCATGTATGTTAAAAACAATTCACTCATCCGTATCACCCAAATATGCCCACTTATTTCCCTTTATATCCCTGCCCAGACTTTCTTCCTCTCCCTCTCCATCACGAGGTGGCCACATATAGCAGTTAAATAAAACCACATACACATCCCCACACACAGGGCTGAGGCCCTAGATGACTTGTGACATGAATAATCTCTGTGAGTTGCCCCGATGTCAGTTTTTTGGCCATTTGTGGGAGATCGACGTTGGAAGAGGTTATAATCACGCTACTTTGTACACTGCCTTGCAATCTCCTATAAATCTAGAATTATTTCAAAATTAAAAGTTAAAAAAAACCCAATTTTTAATGTTTCCAAATTAGAGCTCTGCCTTGAAATAATGAATCATAGTCCTATGGGTTTAATCTCTGCCAGGTACAAATGATTTTCTTTCCTTCAACTGATTGGTACTTTCCAATCCAGTTCAAAATAATTTGATAGGAATAATGTGGATGTTTCTTGGCAAATTTTTAAAAATATTGTTGGTCAATATTGGAGGATGATTTTTAAAAATTTATTTGTGAATTCAACACCATTGTGAAATTTAAAATCAAAGAATCTGCTAGATGGGATTGAGTTTTAAGATTTTCTCCAACCAGAATAAGCCTTTTCAAAAACAGCATTCTTCAGGACAGTGTTCTTAAAACCACACGTGTACCTATGTATGTGTGACAGCTGTTCATTTTGAACCAGATACAGACTTAGCAGAAGTTCCAAAGATAGTACACAGAGGTTCCATACCTTTTCACTGAATTTTCCCCATGCTCACAGCTGTGCACACTACTTAATATCAACACTAGGAATTTACACTGATGTTGTGTGTAAGCAAGTTCTTTACTACTTTTGTACAATTGTCTCTAGGTATCTGTGATGAATTGGTGCTTCCCATGCTTAAGTCTCTATGTAACATGGTATATATTTTTGTACAACCTACTCACATTCTCCCATGCACTTTAAATCATCTCTACTTATTCGATTCAATAAAATGTAAGTGCTATGTAATGCTGTGTATGGTAGTTGTATTGTGCTATCTATGAAATAAAGGCAAGGAAAGAAAAGCCTGTAGGTACTTAATGCAGACTCTGTTTTTCCTGGAATAGTTTTCATTCACAGGTGTTGAATCGGAAGTCGCACACTCCGCTTGTGGAGGGGCACTCTGGAGATTCTTCCATCTTCACTTCATTCCGAATTCGGCAATGTTCCACACTACAGAGATTTACCGACGTCACTGTTTCTCCAGCTCGCGCGAGGTGTAGAAACCTAACCTCCTCTTAAACTCCTTACTCCTCCATGAGTTATAAAATTTTTGGCTTAAATATTCTTCTGTGTACACTGAAATCCACTGCAGAAAATGATGTTTTTATCTATTTGAGAACACTCGAGGGGAAAATGAAAACATGTTGACATTTGCCTCTTCCTTCTAAGTCACCTTAAGATACTGTCTTCTATACTTTCCTTTGTGTTTAAAGAATTTCTACTCTCACTCCTTGAGTGCAGGAGTCGATAAACTCCCCACCGTCTTATAAACCAGGCCACACCGAAGGGGAGAGGCAGAGCCAGGACCCGGGAAGCTTCATGTGTACTTGCAGCCCTGTCAGGCCAGTAGGGCGTTCGATTCTCCTAGGACCACAAACCCTAAGGTGACTAGCGGAGCCCAAGGATCTGGTTCCTCGTCCTGTGAACCATCCTGAGGCCACTCCTCCGCTGTCAGTGGAAACGTCATCTTCCGTGAAACCAGCCCTGGTGCCAAAAATGTCTGGGGTCCGTATGTTTTACTGTGGGTTCACAGGAAATAAATTTTTAGGGGGTTTTGGTTTTGTTTTGTTTTCTAAATCTGAGAGTATCTTCTTCATTTCCAAACAACTTTTTGCTGGGCATAAAATTCAACAAATCCAGTAATTCCTTTTTTTGACACTTCAAAACTGTGGCGGTGCTGTTTCCTGCCTCCATTTTTAATTGAAAAATACAGTGTCATTTTGATTGACTCTTTCCTCTGTAAGTAATCTGTCATTTTTCTTGCTCTTTCAAAGTTATTTTTTCTTTATTTTTCTGAAATATTTAATCATATGTTTTAGTGTGACTATCATACTACTTAATAATATCTATATTTAATTTTAGATGTGATTCGTGAGCTCCAAACATAGCAAGTAAAAGTTCTTCAAATGTCTCTGTTCAAAAAGCATAGTATCTAGCATAGGTTACAAAACTCAGACTTTATATACTTACTTATACTGTAACTCCAGATTCATATGCAACTTTTAAATCATTTTATTTATTTTTTTGCAATATATTTTTATGCAATGATAAATTTAGGATAAAAGTCTACATAACATTCTTTGTTGTTAGTAACAACAATATGAGAACTTTTTCCCTGAGTTTCTTTGCTACTCCACAACTAAACCAGCAACTCGATGTGCACAGAGGAGTATGGAGGCTGTGAAAACCTTGGGCTTCCTTCCCTCCCACAACTCCTGAAAATTAAATAGACATTGTAAGGGCCTGAATATGAGGGATTTTTTTTCCCGTGAACTATGGAGAAATTTCATGTAAATTACAGCAGATAAACCTGCTTTTGAAAGTCTCTTTGAATTATTCATCTTTAAACATAGAAGAATATGGTGAAAAGGTAGACGTGAACCCTACTGTTTGGATAAAAAGTACAAATTATCTGAAATTCCAAAATTATTCTGCTTGCAGAAAAGCCTTACTAAAAACACAAATCATGACTCAAACTGCTAGCCAGTGTTACAAAGTTCAGTTTAAAGCAGAAAATCTGCACAGCAATAAGTATGCGAGCAATTTCACAATTATTGCAGAATTGTAAGAACATTTCCACAAACGGTGAGGGCGAGGAGCGTTCTGAATTTAGCTGGCAAGGCAGAACTTCAATACAAGGAAACGCGCTTCCCATACTTGCTGTCAGATTCCTGCATCAAGTCTGAACACACACATCCTCTTCAACTAATCACAGAGATTCTCATTATTTATATTAAATCATTTATCTGAGTGTTCAGAAATAACTGAAGAGCCTTCTGGTGATCTCAGCCCTTGAACTCTGAAGTCCTCTGGCCTAAGTTTAGGAAACTGATTCTTTTTAAGATTAACAAGAGTCTAAAACATTGTTAAAGATCTATTTTAGATGAATTCCAATGCCATTTTTCTGTATTTTCTATTCTTTTGTTACCTTTAGCATAGGTGAGAGGAGACAGAAAAGACGAGAGCCAAGTGTCACGTGCCAGGCTCCACCTTCGTTATGATTTGAACGACGAGTCATTCCACCCTCCAAGTGGATTGGCGAGGGGTAGATTATATTAATTTACAACTGAGGAGCTGGGAGGCCAACAGATACTAAGCGCTAATGGGACAAGTTTTAAAGTCACACGTCTGATCTCACACCACACTGCAGAGACTGAAATAATCACAAACCCGGGACCCGGGAGAACACGCAGATCAAACCCTACCGTTACCAGGAGCTGCGTGTGTGACCCCGAGGAACTTAGCCATTTAATGCCCATACTTTTAAAATGGAGATTAAAAACACCTCACTGAAAATTATTGCAAACTTTACAGGCATATTCACAAAGCTTCTGGTACCACCTAACGGTAAAGAAATGGTAGCTATTATTATGTTGATATTATGTTTCCTTTTAAATATGTATGCAAAGTTTTCTTTGTGTGTGTACTTCGTTCTTTTTAAACCTCGATCAATGTATTTTTAAAATATTGGTGCTTCTCCTTCCTTCTCCCCAGCAGATCCTATCGCATTCCTGCCGCCCCCATCTCTGTCTGCCTGTTAACCTCTTCCTCCCAGAGGCCCGCCTGGCAGTTGCGTGTCACGGCCTATCAACCGCGCTCCTGTCCAAACCCCATCTGAGACCGCCTGCCACACACGGAGCTCATTCATCACCTTCCCGTCCCATTCCTGCTGTTTTCTCTGTCTGAAACGCGTCTGCCCAGGCTCCTGTCTACCCATTCAAACATTCAAAACCCAAGGTTTGCTATAAACCCTGTCTATTCACAAAGATCCCATGCCTTCTATTTGACAGAATACCTGGCTGCGGTCTTGTAAAGCCAAGCGGAAGTTCTGTTAAGCTCCATTACCGGGGACAATTGTGTTTCCTCTGGCTCGCTTTTAACCTGTTTGTTCTGCCAGTCATGTCATACCTCGTCGTGCTGTGTTTACCTGGTTATCAGGAGCTCTGAGCCTAAAACCCTGTCCATTTGAAAATGCTTCAAAGCAGGCTAATTAATCTGTAACTGGATATGTTTAACCATATGCCCCATTTCTTAGTCTTCTTAGGCTATATATCTTAATTTTTGCATATACCATATTGTAAACTTGAAATAAAATTTTAATTGCTTACATATATGTGTCATACCCAAAAATTCCACAGAATTTCTTATAAAATCAAGGAAAATAGAAAAAAAGCATAAATTTTAATATACCTGTAAATAATCATTCAAAAATGATGATTTCAATATTTGAATTTAATTACATTATATTTTTCCATGGAATTTATATTTGTTTTAGTAGGTTTGGAACTCATTCAAACACAATTTTATGTTATACTTTTGAAATTTACATTTCCATGTCACTAAATGTTTTTGAAAATATAATTAGTGAGTTCATAATATATTATATGAATGTACCACAATTTAATTGAAACATTCTCATATACATGAACACTGATGACATGTAATCATAAGTAATTTCTATTATGGTAAGTAGCACTTTTTAAAGCTTCTTAATTATTAAATCTTTAACTACATATTGCTAAAGTAAATTAAAGAAAATGAGTCTTTATTCAGATCTTATGCATGCTTAGTCATTACCATACACATTTACAAAGTTTTTAATACTTTTCCCCAAAGTTCTCCTAGTTTCTCTGTTCGGTGGACTGTCATGGGCACTGAAATTGTTTTTATACATACACCATATTCTTCTCTATAAAAAGGTTCAACATTTTTGTAAGAAAATGTATCAACAAGTGAGTAAATGCATAAATGAATACGTTTCACAGTTGAAATGTATTTCTTCCTTTAGAATCAGATATGAATGATTTATCTATTACATTATTTCGCCAGTTTTTCTATTCAGAGTTCTAAATATTCTTTTAGCACCAGTATTATATTTATCTCCTGAAATAGCTTGGAAAACCTTCCTTTAAGAAATAAAGTTTCCAAATACTATGTTTTTTAATTATACTTACAGGGATAGAGTTGGCTGTTGTAATACTCTTGTTGACATTTAGACTTTGCACATGAGAAAGAGAACAAGGAGGAAGGAAGAAAAGAGAGAAAAGGAGGGAGAGATAGAGGAAAAAGAGTGAGGGAAGAAGAAGGAGAAAGGGATAGAAAAAATGTATCATGAAACACTGTAATGATAGTGGGAAGAATATAAATAATCACAATCCTCCTTGTTCAGTCATCCACACCAGCATCATGACAACTAAGAATAATCTTTGCCTACTTGCTCCTTATCCAAGAATGTCAGACAGTCACATTAAATCCTTTCCAAAATTCCGTTCATAACATCTTGTGCGTCACACTTCAGGACACTGAATCTCTAGTGTTTCTGAAAAATGTGACGAGATCACGTTGCTGTCACATCTCGAAACTCTGGGGGAGCGGACGTATAGTTTCAGAGCACTTTGCCCAGTCAGGGTAAATGTACAGGAACACAAGAAGGGGTGAAGGGAATGGGGGTGGCACATGCCTGTCATCCTGGTACTGTGGGAGGCTGAGGCAGGAGGATCCCAGTCTGGACAATGCAGTCATTTAGTGAAACTGTGTCCCAAAATAGTACATTCCAGAAAGGGCTGCAACTATAATGCCTCTGAAGGCTCTGAGTTCAAGTTCCAGTACAGCCTAAAGGAAAACAAATGTGAAGAATCAAATGGCGGGACTGTGTTGAGGACAACGAGCCAAAATTGGGTCAAAATGAACCAAAAGGATTACTGAAATGAATGAGCCGGATAAAATGATCGCTCTGAAGGTGGGATCATGTGCATTTCTTTCCCACTCAAAGGAGCCAGAAATCCTTGGAGAAAGAAACCATTCCAAGTTGGGGGCAGCAAAGTCTCCATGAGCCCCACAAACCAGGGGGCAGAGAGCAGGTGCAGGCCGCCTCGGCTGCAACGGCTGTTTGGGGGCCCCCCCGGAAGGGAGGGGATCCCCGGGCAGGGAAGCGGCCTGCGCTGTGCTGGCGATGAAGACTGACGCACGCAGACTCGGGGCACGGGGGGCGCTGGCTGCCGAATCCTTACCCCTCAGCCCCTCAAGCCCCGGTTTCGGCAAACAGCTTCTCCGAAATCGCTTGCTCCAAGATTCTCCGTCTCTGGGCCTTGGCGTCTTGCGAGTGTTTTGTGCCCATCCACAATCATCTTAGCCTCGCTTCGAAATCCACAGACACAAGAGTGCGCAGCCTCCTGTGGTCAATCGTGTGACAACCAGATCACAGACTTGCTCTTCGTGTCTTTATAGGAAAACACACTGCAGGTCCACGCGCACCAGCGCTCCGCTCCGTCAGGCAGGGAGCGCCCGAAGGGTCTGGCTCCCTCTGAATAAAGATGACCTTCTGCCTTGTTCCAATTTCACTTTTTCTCGTACACTCGCTCTAATTACTTATTTGAATAAAAAGAATAGGGAGAATTGAGGCTCTAAGGATGTCTTAGGAAACAGTTTTCTGTGTGATTTATATTTGAAGGGAGAATTGGGTCCTTTTCAGTCTTGTGAGCTGGACGGCAGCTCAGTGAAAACGTCTTAGGTGTGTGGGGAGCACTGGCCCTTACATCTGGTCTGTTCTTCAAACGCTTTTGTCCTCCACTGTTTGAGAACATATTGGGACGTACAGTGCTGTAGTCTGATTTGAAGATATTCACCATATGATGATAAAATGAGAGGAAACGCAAAGTACTACATCAGGAAGACAGTATAGAACAGAGGCAATGCTTGAAACAGGTTAAAATACTGTTCTAACTGCAATTTTCCTATAACATGGAATTTTGAGTATGTCTCTATCTTTAAAATTACATAATTGGAAAATATAAAAATAGCAAACTTCTGCACATAAATTTTCTGTGACTATTTTTTTGCAGCTGAAGCAAACCATCCAACACACTGATTTTATGTCAAAATATTTTATATCCTTGGACGGAAGGTCATTATTTAGAAAGAAAAGATCATAAAGCATTTGCAAGTTTCAATATGGATTTTTAATGCAACACTTGTATTCTAAAATGCCATGTTTAATGGTTTCAAAATAGAATATTACCTTTTGAAAATGGAATTCTATTTATTTTACAATTTATTCCATGCCCATGAGAATACTTTCAGCACTTGATTATGTAATGATCTAGCACTTACACAAATCACTTAATTTTGCGAGTATTTCTTAAGCTTTACCGTGCCTGACTCTCGCCTGGTTAGAAGAGTAAACCCCTGGACCCCACACGGAGACTGCAATTCAAGAGACTTTGATAGAGCAAGTTATTCACACTATCATTTTGCAATCATGCAATTCTGATGCCATTACCAGGGATCATTCTGTGGTCTGGATCTGAACTATCCCCCGATAGGCTTCCACTGGGGGCTTGGTTGCCATTTGATTGGCTTTGGGGGAATGATTGATTACAAGGGCTCCAGGGATGATTAACCCATTGACGAAGTTATAGCTCAACGGGCTTGTTAGGAAGTAAGCCTAATTAGATCAGGCAAGCCCTCAGGGCAGGGTCTCTCGGGAACTACACTGGGTCCCCAGCCCCTCCTGCCTGGCTCTCTCACCCTGTCTCCCTCCAGGGACCAGGGGAGAGCAGCTCTGCTGCACCTGGCCGTGTCCACCACGACGCTTTGCCTCAGCAGAGATCCACACAGTGGAGCCAGTTGACCATGGGCCAACTCCTCCGAACCTGCAGAGCCATAACTCTTTCTCACACTGTGCTGTAGTCTCGGGGGTTTTGTCACAGCAGTGAAAAGCTCACACACATCCTCTGAAAACTAGAGCTGGAGCCCTGTTTGCAGTTTCTTTTCATCATAATTTCATCAAACACCAAAGCTAGGATTTAAAGATCTACAGGCAAAAACAGAGCAGCATTCTTAACATGGTAACGCTTGCATTTAATTATAAGAGTATAAATCCCAAACTTTGCTCCTCAGACTTCATCTTTTGGGCTCACATTACATTGCTCTGAAGAGAAAAGGCAGGTGGAACAGAATGCAGTTATCAGGACCTAATCAATTTCATTACCAGTGAAGAGCTGGATGACCTGGTGGACTGTGGTAAGGAAGTAAATGGGCACCCCTCATGTACCTCCCGGCTTCCCCGAAAGCCCCCATCATCTCTGCATTAGGCAGTCGGCACAAGCGATGTCTTGGAGCGGAACCTTAGCTTGCTGGATTCCCCTGCTGGAGACCAGTATTAGTGTAATACACGGTCCAGCTCTCCTGGCTGTGGCTAGTGCAACTTGACCTCACCTTGCAGCAGCCTTGCTGCTGTTTAACTTCTGAGCTATACATTCTCTTATCTGGACTCCACTCAGAGATGGAGACACGAATTCCTCTTTAACTGTCTGATCTGGTCCTCAGATATCCTCCACTGCGTGTTTTATAAACATAACTCTGCATCAGTGCAGACTAGACAAAAAAAGAACCTACTCATGCTTTATGTTTCTGTATTTTTAAAATTCTCCTATTAAAAAATATCTTCCAGTAGAAGTAGAAAAGTCTTGCTTCTGAAATATACATAAGAAATAATTTGTATTTCCTAGGCCTATTTTTGAAGTATAGAATCAATACATCCTATAAGAAATTATGATAACACCTTAAATCTGATTGCTGATTTCTAAGTTTTTAAAACAAATTTTAGAAATAGCTGAGCTAAAATAATTATGTCTATGTTACATTGATATGGTATGCTAATGGAAAGAGTTCTTCATTGGAAAGAATCTATTTTACCTCTTGTACTAGAGAAGGAAAAAATACTATATTTCTTATTTTGCTTGTTTCTCAATCTGAAAGTTAAAAGTTAAACCACCAAATCATATTTTAATATGCAGAATTACAACATTTGATCAATTTACACTGTTTTTAAATTTTTAACTTATATGTGTTCTAAATCATGATCAGTATCACCCAGAAGGAACCTAAATGATTTAGCAACTAAATTGTAGTATTCAGTCATTTTTTAACTTCATAGAGATCTGAAACACTGAAAATTTTCACTTGAAGAATATTGATCTAGTTTTTCAAAAATTATTAATCTTTTCAAGTAATCCATTGCAAAGCAGAGAATCATGAATATCAAAGATTATGGGTTGGAAGAGTTGAGTATAGTTGAGCGGGAAAGAGAGCTAGATCTTATTTAATCCAGCCCTTGAGGGAGGGTGATGGTTTATCTGAATTCATGTAGCAAAAAGTGGGAAGCCACAGAGCTAACTTCAGGCTGTGTCAATGTGCTATCACTTCAGCCACTGAGCTGTGGCTGACACAGCTTGTGTCAGTGGACTAGAGCTACTGAATTTAGGGAGGGCAATTATTTTAAATACTTATTGTATTATCATTAGTCCTATTGCATTTTTGATGTCTAATTTACATAAGATACAACTAAAGAACATAAATTAAAAATAGGCATTAAGAAAGGGCGAGAACACAACACAGACCTACACATGATTGTGAAATCGCACATAAAACTCATCTCTCTTTTTGGTATTAATCACTTCCAACTTTGTCTCTCAATTGCCCATTGGCCAGTGCTGAGAAAATCTGACCCAACTACATAATTCATAATGTTCATTGGATAAAAACAAAATGATTTTTGGAAGAAATGCAAACATTCTTGGCATCAAAACCAGAAAGAAATAGCACAAAGAAAGACAAGAAACAAACTACTTACTTTGTGTGATTCAGACTTCACCACACCTAGATCCAACTTCTCAAAACGAATGTATTTCACTCAAAGACAACCAACATAACATACAGACATACAACAGATGACTTTAGATGGCTGGAATGAGCTCCCCACAGTTTTATTTTAGAGATATGTATCTACCTTAAAGGTTTGCTCTTCTCTTACTACTGGTATTAATTTATATGAATCCATAATTGTTCTTCATTTAGATTTTTAAGCAGCAGAATTTTCGTTCCAGGGAATTTCAAAGCTATATTGAAAATGCATACTACCAAAGCCAGATGTGCTGAGATGGAAGGAGAAAGATATTAGTCAGCTATCAGTCAAAGAAGGTGCCAAAAAGAAGAAACCCAAAATTTCTATCATTTTATCATAATTGTTACAAAAATCCAAACCTACTACCAGTATCTGTATTAAATGAGATTGCAATGTATTACAAAAGTTTAAATCATCCAGAGTGTTTATTTTATAACAATAGTCAATATACACTATAAATTGCTGCCTGGAACAAAAATAGCAACAAAATCAACAAGTAGAATATTCCCAATTTAGTAAAAATTGAAAGACAGTTTACAGTAAATCACTAGTTGGAAATTAGATAAAGATAAATCAGAAAGAGTTTAAACAGCATTACAACGAACATGAAACATGAAAATTTGATCCATTAAGTCAAATGTGTGTCTTTAATTTTAGATGTGGTAAAGAAGTCTTAAAATTAATGAGGTAAACATCCAACAAAGTAAGTTAGGAAAAAGAACAGATTAAACCCAAATGAAATGAAAGGAAAAAAATAGTTTTTTTAGAAAGTAGAGTAGAATATCAAAAACATGAAAGCTGATTCTATGACAAATTTAACCAAATTCAAGGAAACCTTAATTAAGAAAAAAGGGGAGAACAAGTTATCAAAAGAAAGAGCAAATAAAAGGATATCATTTCAACCTTACCAACACTGACAAAGATAAGAAATGCAAATTATAATCAAATAATAGCCAATATGACTATTTAGATGGAATAAATGTATTTAAATTATAATTTACAAAATCTTAAAGAAAAATAACAAAAACATCAATTAGTTCAGTATCTGTCAAAACCATAAAAATGTTATGTGAAACCTTCTTACCAAAAAACTGACATGTGCCAATGGTGAATTTCACTTAATATTTAGGCCAATCATCATGGTTTCTATTCTTTTCTTTTTTTTTTTTTTTAATCTTTTTGAGACATGGCCTCACTATGCAGTTCAGACTGGCCTTGAGCTCACTTTGTAGGCCAGGCTGGTCTTGCATGTGCAACAATCCTCCTGCCTCAGCCTCCTGCATGCTGAAATTACAGGTATGTGCCACCACACCCAGCTGACAGCATGCATCTTATAAACAAAATCACTTAAAGGGCTGGGGATTTAGCTCAGTGGCATAAGCACCTGCCTAGCAAGTGTGAGGTCATGAGTTCAATCACTGGTACCCAAAACACAAAAGCAAAACAACTCATTTGGAAAAATAGAGCAACTTAGTGTCTTCTGAAGACTTTGTCTAAAAACAAAAACTAGAAAGGGCTGGGAATGTAGCTAAATGTGAAAATTCTGGGTTCAATCCCCAATACTGGAAAAAAAAATAAGTACAGTTAAGTCTTTCTCGTAATTTATATTGACATACAAAATTAGCCTAGCTCAAAAAAATAACATGACACGATTGAGAATTTACTCAGATATGCCAGGTAGGATAATTTTAAAATTCATAAGTATAGCTCACCATGTAAACAGAAAAAAGAGAAATTATTACCTAGGATAAGTACTGAAAGTTTTGTCCTGAAGTTAGGAGAAAGGCAAGACTGTTTCTAAAATAATCATTATTTAATGTCATCGCAAAAATGAAAAGTAATGGGGAGAAAATACACAACAAATGGAAGAGAAAAAGTAAGTGTCATCATTTGACTGTAACATGATTTATACTATAAATATATACAGTCTATTAAAATTAACCAATGAATTTAACAAAGTTGCTGATTGCAAAGGCTAATATTTAAAAGTCAATCGTATTTCTCTAAATCCCAAAGTCAAAAAAGGACTGAAATAAATTTAGGATGATACTAGTTACCAAAATGTCTTAGCTTTCCATTTCTGTGACAAACACCTGAGATAAATCAACTTGAATGGAGGAAAGATCTATTTGGGTTCATAGCTTCAGGGGTCTCAGTCCATGGTCTTTTGATCCTGTTGCTTTGGGTTCCTGATGGCCCAATACATCATGGAGCAGCAGGTGGAGAAAAAGGTCTACTTCAGAGTGCCCAGCAAGCAGAGATAGTGTGAGGAGTCTGGGCCTCCGCATCCTCCTCAAGGATGCAACCTCAGTGGCAGGACTTCCCTGGTCCTCATCTCCTGAGAGTGCCACCTTCTTCCTCCAGACCATGAGCATGGGACCGAGCTGTTGAACACACACGCCGTGATCATAATTAGTGATGAGTCGACTTGACTGGATTGAGAACCAAGTAGAATTATGTACATGCACCGACTCCTCAAGATGATTGCGAACCGCAATACTGCAAAAGTGCTAATGAAACCATAAATAAAAATAGGGCAATTTAAAAAAAGGAAAAAACACCTAGCTGATTAGTAAAGCACTTATCAGAACAATGCAGTGTTACAGGTAATGCTGTACTTTAAAGTTAATAGGCTTTGTTTGCTTGTTTACAAATTATAACTGTACTGGAGTGAGTCTTTTAAATTAGCAATTAGTGTTTTGGCCCATTCTACATTTGCTACTATACTCGCTTAGTAGAATTTAAAATATCTGCTTTTTTCTATGTTAATATTACATATTGATAAACATTTGCATATTTCAAATTAATTGGTTAAGAATTGATATCTAACCCCAAGAAAGCTAAAATTGAGAAATCACTGGATAAGTAATTGCACAGTGAATAGCCAGATTCTCTTATTTTACTCATAACAAACTTCAGAGTGTATGCTATTGCTACAGTGTTTGAAAAACTGCTTCAGGACGCCAAGTAAAACTTCCCACAAAAAAGAAAGTAAATAATAATATCAAACATCAAAAGCTGCCTTTTACAGTTCTGCTCTGAAACAGAGGACTACAAAAACATTATTTGTTAAAATCATAACCAAAAACCCCAAACTTATGTCAAGGCAAATAATCGAACCACTAAAAATTCTAGGTCAGAAGGGACCCTGATTAAAATATTAAAACTAAAAAGGGAATATTTTGAGTTGTCAAGAAGAAGATTAATCACTGGGGAAAATCCCACATGTAAACCACAGGTTAAGCAACACATTTATCATGCTAGCTTTGTGGTGTTCCACTCAGGTGGTGTGGCTTTCAGACAGTAGTATGTTCTACTTGGTCTATCCTAACTACCTCTCTTGTATCTGGAGTATGAATAGATCAGTCGTTCCCAATCACCAATAACTTCCATTTTCTATCTAGAGTGATGTGAGAAAAAGGTGTGGGTTTCATAAAATGGTTAAACTTCACATTTTTCAACTTTTTAAATGCAAGTAATTCACATGTTTTGAGAAGCACTATTTTTTAAAAATGTATAATTTTTAACTTAAAATATTACCCTTGACCATTGTGTACCTTGTGAAAATTGGGTTAGAAATTTTTTCTATATTTTCACAAGATATTTTCCCTAAGATTCAGGGCAATACTTTTGTGAGTGATATTTGACTCTATAAATATGGTTCATATGTTTGGTGAATAGTTTGACCCCTGCTGTCTTTGCAAGCCATCTGACATTTACTAATAGAATAATTAACATACTAGACAAATGAAGAAATACCATCAGAAGGCTAGAGTTTTCTGGCAGAAAATCTTTAGCCTATTAGCCATGTAACACTTTGGATTATGAAGATATTATTTATAAACTGTAAATTTTCAATAGGAGTATGGAACATCCTATTAATTTAAGGGCAAGAACCTTAGTTCAGAATTTTTAAGCCATCCATCTATTTTCTTTAAACATGTTTTGTGTTCACTGCAGATTTATCCATGCTCAATATTTAAATATTTTTGATCATGGGAATTTGAACTGTCCTTTCTAACAACACACAATCTTAATTTATCATTTTGTAAGTGAGATGTCAGTTTTGTGTATTTTCACCAAGGATAGTGATATTTCAGCCTAAAGTAACTACTAAATATGAACATTATTTTTTGCTTGTTATTTTCCCCCAGAGCAGGTAAATAAATATTTCAGAAGTCACTGCCAAGTGAATCATTTCTGATTGATCCGTTTAATTCTGCAATTAAGAGCCATTTCTGATATATGGATCTACTGTTTAACCACTGTATAATACAGCATTTGACAGGCATTGTTAAATACATGGATTTTTAGAAGTTGCTCTGGCCAGGCAAGGTGGCACACACCTTTAATTCCAGCACTTGGGAGGCTGAGGCAGGAGAATTGTTGTGAGTTTGAGACCAACCTGGGCTACAAAGTGAGTTCAGGGCCAGCCTGAACTGCATAGTGAGACCCTGTCTCAAAAAATAGGGCCGGGGATTTAGCTCAGTAGCGTATTGTCAGTTCAATACCAAAAAACTAAAACTAAAATAAAATAAAATAAAAAAGAGTATCTTCAAGAATCTTTGCAGGCAGTGCACATTAATATGCCAGTAGAAGATAGGAAGTCTGTTCCACACCACACCAGCCACTTCAGACAAAGAGGCTCTGAATCCTGTGGTTAAATACGCTTGAAAATATGTTAAATTAAACAATAAAATAGAGAACCATAAAAGCAAATTTATCAATTGGGTAGTAACAAGAGGGGCACATAGTACTGGAGAATTTCCAATATTTTGATTGCTTTTAAAAAAGGCAATCATTTGATGTCATGAGAAAAGGAATTCCAATGTTTACTTTTATAATGAACGTTTGGAATTGTGTTCCAAATTATGGATTTTTAACAGTAGTTACAATGATCTTGGTTGAAAGATAATCTAATCTAATCTTATCTATATAACATTT
>RJWM01035971.1:0-18501 GCA_004363535.1 Dasyprocta punctata | reverse complement strand
TGTGTTGGATGGAGGGGAGAAATGTGGGAATCATCAGAGGCTCCTAAGACTTCTTTGCTTCCCACAGAAACTGTAAGCATGGCAGAGCAGAGGCCTGGCCATCAAGAATGTGAATTATGAACTTCTCCAAAAGGTCAGCTAGAATGTCCAAACATAATAGAAGAAAGAGTAATTTGAAATTCCTTTAGGGAGTAGCTGGCGGAAGAGAAATGATCATACACTTGGACACCAGTTTTGGACACACAGTGATCGAGTGCTACCGCGGAGCAAGACCCCTGATAGTGTGATTGGTGGAAGTAGCTGGAATTTTGGCAAGTATCTGGAAAAGAAAACAAATGTGAGAAATGTGCATTTGAGTTTATATGAACAGTTTATAGCTCCTAAAGTTTTTTTTAAAGATCGAACTTTTAAACGTGAATAAAAGGAAGATAACAAAGCCGCATATTCAGTATGACTCATTTGTCTGTAGTTGTGAATTGACTTATTTATGAGAGTTTCCACTTTAATGGAAGACTTAGTTTGAAGAGAGAATTGCAAAATGCAAGTGTGTATAAATTGTGATGGATTTGGCTTTGCTTTTCTGTTTAGACACTGTGAGTATCCCTTGGGCCTTTCTTTGCTGAGGATATAGATTGATTGGTTTAATGTACAAAATAAAAAGTTCAGCTTTGAACAACGGATTTAACTGGTAGCTAACTTTTAGACTGGAACAAGGAGAATTGTTCCCTGTGAGAGCAGGAGAGGGGAATTAGTAATGTATCCACATGTGGACAGCAGATGGTGCTAAAGGAGTGTCTCCTAAGCTTGGCTTCCTTCTTTCCTACACAGTATTTGGAAGTGGGTTGTTTTGAGATATGATGCTTATTTGGTTACATGTTGGTGGCATTTTCACTTTTTGTTGCTGCTGTTTATATATGACACCTATATAAGGGATAATAGATACCATCTGTGAAGTCAGCAGGTCAGTGTGAGGACCTCATCAGACCTGGCACAGAGCACCTACCTGCCCTGGAAGGATGCGCATTCACCGCGCTGTCCTTGCTTGGGACTGTTTGGGTTCAGGGAAGTTTCTACTCCACAGAGGTAGCATGCAAGGTGACCTGGAGGACACAGAACCTGCAAGCTTTCTCTCTGACCGTTAGGGGACATCCTAGCTTGCTTTCTGACTACTTAATGTTTCTTTTACTCTTTTAATGTCCCTTCTTCTTTTACCCACACCTCCCCATGCCATGGAAATTTGAGGGTTTGTTTGTTTGTTTTGTTTTTGCTTTTGTTTTTGTTTTTGTTTGGTACTGGGGATCAAACTCATAACCTCACACTTGACAGGCAAGTGCTTGTACTGCTGAGCTAAACCCCTGGCCCGGAAATTTGAGATTTTAATTTATGTCTTTCCTTATCTTTTCTTTCCCAGTTTACATTTACATGACAAGTGGCTCAGAAGACCTTAGAATCTTGCCTGTTATTTCACACCAACCCCAAGCACTTCCCTGGGACCCTTATATGCCTCTGTTTACCCTCCTGTGCAATTTCTCCCTTGTCCCAGGGCTTAGGACCAATTGCTCCAGGAGTCTGCTTCAACTTCACAATTACGTTTAGTTTTTTATTTTGAAATAATTTCAGGTTTAGAGAGAAGTTTACACTTCTTTAATTGGAAGTAAATAGTACTCATTCCTAACTAGAGCAAAGTGGTGTCTGAGTGAATTCCCTAAGTCCTACTGTACTTAGAGGTGGCTTTGCTGGCCGGAACCCACCATGCCTCTTGAAGTTTCTGGACCAGGCTTAGTAACTGCAGCACATCCTGAGTCTGAACTGCATCACCAGGATTCTCATGGCAAGAGTGGGGAGTGTAATGCGAGGAAAGAGAAGCAAGTAATTGCTCAATCTGCCACACACAGTTCCGTGCCATCCAGGTCTGGGACACATGCTAACTCTGTCCCTTTGCCACACCCCCGCTGGCTTCTCTACTCATGGTGATTTTTTTTTTTCTTGAAGAATTAAAACAAAATTCTCTTAGTTGTCATAGGGTCATGAAGACATCAGGAATGGAAGTCAGGTTAACTCTGAGAGGACCTGATTCATGGCAAACTGTTTAATGAAACAGTCCTGAGTAGTGTGCTGATCACAATCTGTCCCACTACAGAAGCATCTCTGAGCCCTTTCCCTCCCCTGTGCTGAGTCACAGGCAAGAGGAAGCCCTGCTACTTCATCCATAAGCCTTTCATTAATTGCTAATCTCTCACATGCAGCCCTAGAAGTAATCCTGTTCTAGATGTTTATAGTAGACAACTAACTGTGTACTGCTTATCTCAACTAACTGGTGTTGTGGGTGGGGAAATAAACAGAATAGTTCAGAGACCTGGAAGGCAGCAGATGAGAAGATGCAAATAGCAGAGTTGCCTATTATATAAGAAATACGGTGAATGTTTAAATTTTAAACTATGTATTACAGTAAAAGACATATTGCCATTAATCTCCCTGAAAATGTCTCCCTTCACTTTGAACACACTTATCCCATTGTTCTTGTCCCCTCCTAAAGCAGTTCTAGAAGTCCTCTTTTGTGAGTCTTTCGTTGTGCTGCCATGGCTGCTTCAATGTCCTGAATTGATTTAAAAACATTCATCCTGCATGGTCATGTTGACTTAGGGGAAGAGCCAGAAGTCACATGATGCTAGATCTGGTGAATAAGGTGGATAGGGACACACAGTAGTGCTTGTACGAGCCTGATTTTCCACTGGGTATCACTCAACAGCAGCATTCACTGAATTTGTGATCTCATCTCATGAAGACATTCATGAAAAAGGACTTCCAGAACTGCTCCAAAAAGTGCCAAGAATGATGGGATACAAGTGTTCAAAGTGAGAGGAAGTACTGTGAGGGGGGTTAATCGTAATGCGTCTTTTAATGTAATAAATTTTAAAAATTTAAATACTCACTGTACTTAATTACCTCTTGTATAGTTTTCTGGGAATAATAATGACAGATTGGCTAATGTTTGCTGGTTATCTGTTGCAATCCGTGAACTGTGTTTGGCAGCTCCATACAGAAATTCCAAACCAGGAGCTGCTGGTACAGACACTGTTCCCCTTTTGTTGCCAAGTTTAGCTGCACATTCACACCCACGGAGCAGCAAAACCACTCTTGCCCTGAGCACTGGCTTACTTTGTACATCTGAATCTGTGGTCATGAAGCAGCACGAGTGACTGCCCTGGCTTGTGGGCATCATTGTCCTCACTGTGCAGAGGAAGGGGGTGCAGCTTGGGACACAGCCCCTGGTTCTCTTCTGTCAGAGAGGTAGAGTCAGTCTGCCCTTGGCTGCTGGGAACTAGACGCACACCCTGCCAGGAACTCAAATCAGCTTACGTTACTTAGTCCTACTGACAGTTCTGACCAACTTTGCTACTAAGCAAGGGACTGTTAAACATTTGCTAAATGTAGCATTGTCTAAATATAATTCACTGTATCCAATGCCTTGGAATGTTTCATTTTTATGTGTACTAGTTTAATTTTCAAGCAGTTTTCTAGCAGTTGGCTTCAAGCATGAGATACTGTGTATAAAGAATTTAGAAATTTAAGCTGGAGTTTTGACCCGTTGTTCACAGCCCTTCAACAGAAATCATGTGACTTTTTCCCCTGAGTTTTTATCAACTGATTTTCATCAATTATGAGGATCAAAGACCTTTGTGTTTGCTTGTCTGTCTGTTTGTCTATTGTGGTACTGGGGATTGAACCCAGGGGCACTCTACCACTAAGCTATAGCCGTAACCCTTTTTATTTTTATTTTTATCTTTCATTTTGAGATGGAGTCACACAAAGTGCCCCAGGTTGGGCCCTCAAACTTGTGATCCTCCTGCCTCAGCCTCCCAAACAGGGCTTCCTTTCTTAATGTAGAAAAAGTTTAATATGGTTTTGAAGAGTAAACTGAAGGTGTCAGATGCTTAGTAAAACTTAATAGTAATCAAAAGTATTAATAATTGAAGTATTTTAATGTCAACTTTAACATGATCCTTGTAATATTTAAGAATTTTTCAGATTACTCCAAAGCATTCATACGTGGTAATGACACATCAGGGAACTTTGCATGTGGCCAAGTCTCCTCTTTCTCTTTCCTAGGTTTGTATGTCCCACGTCATGCTCACTAGAGATGAGAGGTTCTACTCAAGCACATACACAAATGGTTGTGCCAATATTTCAGTAACAATTTTGGAAGATGTAACTTTAGAGGGCTTCACAATCATTGATTCTGCTGAAAGGATTGGTTTTATTTTCATTTCCAGACCTAATCTTTTAAATTCCTGCACCTCTACCCAAGTTGTACTAGCTCATTCCCTCTCTCTCTCCCCCCTCTCCTTGTCTCTCTCTCTCCCTCTCTCTCTCTCTCTCTCTCTCTCTCTCTGTTTCTCTCAACTACATTCTCTGCAACACACACACACACACACACACACACACACACAGTCACCTGATCTCTACCTGTTAAAACCCGTCTAGTCTTTTTGTTTTAATTTAAATGTTACACATGCACATTGGTTGTAAAGGGTATTACAGAGAGATCTGGTATGACCTTTACTCCATTCCCCCAGTGGCAATATCTTACAAAAATATAGTACAAAGTCACAACCAGAATATGGACTTTGATATATGATCTGCTGATCTTTTTTTGGATCTTCCCAGTTTGATTCATTGTGTGTGTGTGTGTGTGTGTGTGTGTGTGTGTGTGTGTTTGATTCTATATAATTTTATCATATACATAGACTTATATGTCCATCATCACCATTAAGACACAGGGTGAGAACCAGTCCCTGACCATAGACTGTCTCCTGAGCTTTCTTAAGTACCTCTGATACTAGACAGCAGGATCTTTAGGCCCAGAGACAATAGAAGGCTGGGACAAATACCACAAGCACACACAGTTTCCTGAGCAGGCAAAGGTTTATGGGGTGGGGTTAGGGGCTAGCTTCATTGGGTTCACCTTTGGCTGCACAGTGTCAGCAACTGATTTAAAGTGACCGAATTGCTGTTCATGAAACAAAAAGACCAACAGGTTTTAGAGTGAGCTAAAATCCAGTAATTCCCATCGTCAGAGGCCCAGTCCCAAAGAACACTTTCTCTTGTGATGAAGTTGAACCACTGGATGGTCACTGTTAACTTGTCCTACAGGCTACTGAATTTTTTTTGTATCTAGCCCCGTGATGCTGCACAGAACATCTCAGCCTGTTGAATCCGGGCCAAGGAACTTCAGGTGCTTTGGCTTTAATGACTGCTAAATGGTGGGAGCAGAAAACAGATGAAAAAGAAATAAAACACATACCAGCCATACTGAGCAACAGATCAAGTAAACACTGCATTCTGTGTTGGACTAGACATATTTAAATGATTAACATGTCTATGTGCACAGACCTGTGTAGAATCTGACCTGAGGGTTAAGGCAGTAAAAGGATGAAGACAGAGACACCAAGCTTTTTATCCCATTTTAGCCTCTCATCAAAAGTGGCCTTCAGGTCCCTGGGAAGGAACCCAGGCAACTGTTTTCATAACTACCACATCAGAGGTGTTGTCTGCAGCAAAGCTAAGAGGAAACTAATACTGTAATGTATTTGCCCAACTGTGTGACTTCCAAAGTTAGTGACTTTAAATCAACTTAAAAATGTAACAACAAGTGAAGCTAAGGACTTATTTAGCTTTTCCCTTGATAATAATGTTTCATTTCATGCAAAGATTCTGCATCTGTGGTTTTATTAGCATCTCATGGTGGGTGTTTACTGCACTCAGGAGTTTGCTTTGTTGTCCCACTATAGTGGTCCTTAACTGTCTCACACCCATATCTACATTAGCCCTTGCCTAATTTCTAGTGACCTCTAATCTGTTCATCATTTCTGTAACAGTACCAAAAGTATCACAGAAATTGGATCACACAGTCTGCAATCTCTGGATTGGCTTTGTTCATTCCCCTGCATAATCCCCTGGAGGATCATCCAGGTTGTGCACATCAGTTGTTCCTTTTTACTGTGATCTATTCATCTTTTAAGGTCCTCCAGCACACCTTCCCAGGTTCCCCTAACTGGAATTCCTGCTCTTTCTGCAAGCACTTATCAATCTAATAACTCTCTGTGGCTCAAAGCTACTTAATAAACATGCTTTGTATTTGCATAACTCTTCAGGGTGCATGGAGCACCCTTGCATACATTATTTCATCTAATTTCATGTAGATGTCTTTCTTGTTTTTGCATGAATTTTGATGAGATAGAGGTGTGTCCCTCCCCGCACTTCCCCAAGCTCACAGCCTCTCACAGGGTTCACCCCCAGCAGCTGCTGAGTGGGTGAGACCTCGCAGACATACTCTACGGGAGGATGACTCAAGCTGGCTGAATAATGCTGTCATTCTGTTCTCATCCTGCAGATCAAGGGGCAGATGTTCCAGAGTCTAGGTAAAAGAAAAATTATAGAACAAACAGGTTTTTAAGAAATGTAAAAGAATATTATAATAGATTGATTTTAAAAGCCTCTTTTAAGAATGGTACCTTAGTATTTTCTTTTACAACTATTACCCTGATAAAAGCAAAGTATTAAAAATACGACACCATAGATTTTCTTTGAAAAAAATAAATTTAACACAGGTTTACATCAGCAAAAACTCCATAGCAGTGTTCCCTTTTAGCATAAACCTGAGAAGATTGTTTGTTACCTAAGAATGCACTAGGAGTGCAAAACAAGCATTGCTTAAACATCGCTTATACAGACGCAGGTTTATTAGGCAAGGGCCTAAACATGGCATGGATGGGGTATGCCCAGTCATATCCAACACTTATCCAAGATCATCTGTCTGTTGCTACCCCCACAGTACACAGGCACTCAGCAAAGCTGACACTAGGATTGGATCTCCTGGGTGAGGCTCAGAGAGCTGAGTTGTTTCCAAGAGTGAGAAGAGCCCAAGAGTGGGTGTTGGCTTTGTCTTCAGAGAGGCAGAACCAAAGATAGAGAAAATGAACTGACACTGAGGCCAGAAGAAGGAGGAAATGCTAGAAAGGTCAGCAATCAAGCAGATTCAGAAACATGCTGGATTGGGGAAGGAAGCATAAAGTCTAACACACTTACTTTGCAGAGGGGCTGGTGTGTCTGAGGCATGGTTAGATTTGATTTTCAATAGGTACACATGTATAACAGAAACTATTTACCCTCTGCTATCTGTGCATCACCTGACAAAGGACAACAAGACGGTTGGGGCAAGGAAAGTTACAGCTACTATGGAATGATTTCTTCATGACAGAGCTGGCTAGGGGAGACAGGGATGAAGGGTGTCCAGGTTAGAAGATGCTGGTTAATCTTGCCTACTCCAAAAGCCAGGATCTCTGATGGTTGGATGAGAGAAGATGAGGGCAGGGTGGCCAGGATGAATTACTGGAGTGCCAGAGAAAAATTAGAATAGAACAGCAGCAGACTTAGAGACAAGGTCAGAGAAGGAAATAATGACAGGGCAATAGCTGAGCTGACCTTTGAAAGGTGAACAGAGATCCAGTGGTCAGGACTTTCCAGGAGTGAGCATAGGAATGAACAGCATTCTAAAATGGCATGCTGCTGTGGGAAAGCATGATTTTTCCTTGGTGCTATAATATGGGGTCTATGGAGGAAGGAAAAAAGGGAAAATCCTATTTGGGCCTAAATTTTGAGTGTCCAGAGAGCAAGGATTCCCCTTCACATCTCTTCACTCTATCAGACATATGGGACAGACTCAAGAGACTCACAACCTAGGGACAAGTTCTAAAAGTCCTGTGTGAGGTGAAAACCCACTCTTGTCAAAGATCACCAAAATTGTCAATAAAACATAGTGAATGGACATCCTGCTTGCAGTAAATTCAGCACAAACACATTTTCCTGCAGCACTGTAAGATGTTTGCAGTTCTGGCAGTTGAACACAGGATGAAGCCATTGGTTTGCATTTATGGTCATCTAGATGCCATTGAGTAAAAGTTCAACTACAGAATACAGAAGACATATAAAACACATATGATCCCTGTATTGGTTTGTCCTGTGTCCCCCCAAGGCCTCATGTAATTTGGATGGGGCTGAGTCTGGCATTTGTGATTGGTTTATTGTCTAGCACTGGGATTGGCAATGTGAGTGCTGAACCCGCCCAGGGGTGGAGCTGACATACAAAGTAAGGGACAGGAGGAAAGTGTGTCTGCCCTTCTTGCACTCTCTCTTCCCAGTTAGTGTGCCTTGCTGTTTGGCGGCCACCATGAATGGCTGCCCTGCCATGCTATGCTGCCTTGGAGACAACTAAATATGGACTGAAACCCCAAGAACTGTAAGAAATAAATCTTTCCTTCCCTAATTTTGGGCATCAGGTATTTTGTCTCAGCAATGAGTGAAAAGCAACTAAGGCAGAATTTGGTACCAGTGGAATGGGGTCATTGCTGTGACTGAACCTGACCATGTGGCTCAAGAGCCTTTGGAAATGGCTTATGGGAAAAGTTTTAAAAGGTTTGGAGATGTCACCTGAATGCATAGAGCTGGAACAGCTTAGGTGGTTCTGTATGGGAGATTCTGGTCAGAGCTCAGGTGACCAGAAGGCTCATAGAAAGCCTGCTGGTAAAGACCTGGTTGGGAGGTTTCTGCTGGGAAGAAGGACTGCACTTGGTGTTGGACTCAACATGATATGTGTATGGCTTGGCAGAAAGTTTGTCTGCATTCTGCCCATGCCCAGAGACTTTGCCTGAGACTGAGATTAAGGGCGATCGACTGATTAGTCTGGTGAAAGAAATTTCAAGGCCACCGAATGTTGAAACAGTGGCCTGGCTCTTCTTCAGAGCTCTTAGCCAGGTTTATGCTGTAAATCAAGAGCAAAGAGCCCAGCATGGTGATTTAAAATGTTGTGAGTTTGGCCAGAGAGCTGTGGACTGTAGAGACAGAGCTGAGACCTCGATTGCTGAGAAGGAACAGAGAAATAAAAAAGATGGCCTGGGTCATCCCAAGAAGCAGCAGTCCTCCACCTTTTGCAGCCTCAGGCCTTCAAAAGTGAATGAGTTTGCTTGGAGGAAAAGGTCTCAGAGCTCCATGTTCCAGAGTGGTGACATAGGCCACAGGAGGTTTCAAAATGGCAGTGGCCACACCAGGTTTCAAAATGGCAGCAGCCACACCAGATTCCAGAATGGCAGCAGCATAGAGAAGCTGTTCCTCACAATCAGGTTCAGAGAGCTCAGTGATCCAGGCACTCGACCCCTACAGCCAAGAGAGAGGAAAACCTGACTACTGCTCCATCTGGCAGCAGACCTTGGCAGCATCCACATGGCACTGATTTTAAGTGCAAGGAAAATGTACAGCTTCTGCTCCAGCTGCAGAGGGCAATACGTAAAGATGTAAGGGTGAAACCAAGGGTACAATGGAAAATCCAAAGGTTTGAAAAAACCAGGAATGTAGATCATCCAAGGAAAGCTATGGAAGTTAAAACCCCTGGAGGTGCTGCAAGGGTGGAATCACTCAAGCCTTTTGGAGCTCACAGCCAGATTGCTTCAGATGCTGAGTGTAGAACTCCAGGACTTAATGTTTGCCCTGCTTGATTTTGGGCTTGCTTTGGTTCCAATGCTTCATACTCCTCTGTTTGTAACTTTTGAAATGGCAATGTTTATCTTGTGCCTTTGTATGTTGGAAGTATTGAACCTCCTTTTCATTTGTACAGGGGGTTGTAGTTAAGAGTTTGCTGTAGATCTCAGAGAGATTTGGGACTTGGACTTTTCAGCAATGCTGAAACTGTTAGGACTTTGGCAACTCTTGGAAATAGACTAAATGTCTTTTGTATAAAGGATATACATGAGTCCTTGGGGGCCAGGGGTGGAATGTATTTGTTTGTCCTGTGTTCCCCTAAGGCCTCATGTAATTTGGATGGGGCTGAGTCTGGCATTTGTGATTGGCTTGTTGTCTAATGCTGGGATTGGCGATGTGAGTGCTGCACCCGCCCAGGGGTGGAGCCAACATACAGAGTAAGGGGCGGGAGGAAGGTGTATCTGCTCTTCTTACGCTCTCTCCTCCTGGTTCACGTGCCTTGCCATTTGGTGACCACCATGAATGTCTGCCCTGCCACATCATGCTGCCTTGGAGCCACCTAAATATGGACTGAAACCCCAAGAGCTGTAAGAAGTAAACCTTTCCTTCCCTAATTTTGAGCACCAGGTATTTCATCTCAGCAGTGAGGGAAAATAACTAAGACAACCCCAAAGGTTTATGTCCTGAATATACAAAGAGTGACTACAAAAAATAAATGTCCACCAGAAGCAGACTACTTACTTTTATCCAACCTAAAAGCATATGCAGGGCTGGGGCTATAACTCAATAGAATATATGTTCAGCATGCGCAAAGCCCTGGGTTCAACTGCCAGCACCAAAGAAATAAAGTAAAAGTAAAATGAAAAGATAAACACTTTACAAAAGAGGATATTCAGGAAGCCAATACACAAAGAGAAGCTCAGCTTCATTGGTCATCAGGGAACTGCAAATTGAAAACACGCTGAAAAATGAAAACCTCCACCTGAATGGTTACAATTTAAAAGAAAATAATAATACAATAGAATGAACAGCACCAAATAACTAGAAATAAAGGCAACAAAAAATGTGGAAGACTTCTAGATAAAAAGTGCAAAATATCACTGAAAATTATTAGGGAAGTCCTACTAAGTGGAAAGGTACATCATGCTTATTTTGAGGGAGGCTCAGTGTGAAAATGCCAGTTCCCCAGAATTGACCTATGAAGCCAATAAATTTCAATCAAAATCTTTGAACATATTTTTTAGAATTTAGTAAACAGATTCTAAAATTTTCATGGCAAAGTAAGAAAATGCAGATAAGCCAAGAAAAAATTTTAGAACTATGCTACTTGCTCCACATCAAAGGGTTGTGTTAAGATAGACAAATACAGCCAGGTATGGTGGCACACAACTGCAATCCCAGCATCAAAAAGGGTGAAGGAAGAGGATCATTGAAAGTTTGAAGCTAGCCTGGGCTACATGGTGAGTTCAAGGCCAGCATGAACTACATAGCAAGACTGTCTCAACAAACAAAAAGAGACAAATGCATAATAAAGAATGTACAGTTCATAAATACATCAACACCTAAAGTCACACCTAAAGTTGGTGTAAAGGCACCAACACAATGTATACAGAAAGAAGCATTTTTTTGGTAAATACTATTGATATAACAAAGTAATTATTCATGTGCAGGACAATTAACCTTGACCTTGTCTATCACCATGGAGTAGAGTTAATTCTGGATGGGTGATGGACCTAAGCATGAAAGCTAGAACTGCAATACTTCTAGAAGAAAAATACAGAAAATAATCTTTAGTATCTCTACAAAGGACACAAAAACACACAACAAAAGAAAAGGTCATAAGTTAGTGTCATCCAATAGAAAAGTATGAAGACACCATTAAGAAAAACAAGGCACGAACTGCAAGAAAATATTGACAGTGCACAACCTGATGAAGTACTCGTGCAGAACACATAACTAATTCCATCAAATTAACAAAAAGAATGTGAACAACCTGTTTTAAAAATGGACAAAACAAACTGGAGCAGGGCAATTTATAAACTCTCTAAATGGGCAATTAGCATACAAAAAATTCTCAACATCATTGCTGCCAGGGAAATACATATGCAAATTACACTGTATGCCACTATACACCCACACAGTAATTTTAAATTTTAAGGCTCTCTCAATATCAAATGTGGGCAAAGATATAGAGCAAATGAAACTCTCGTGCAATGCTGGTAAAATATACATTGGTACAATCTCTTCGTAAAAATGTCTGACAGTATAGTTATTGTTGAATATACACCAAACAACCTGGCAATTCCATATTAAAGTATAATTGAGCAGAAATGCAGGACCATGTGGAATGAAATGAATATATATATAGTATATATTATATATAGCATAAAATATATATACATTTAGTGGCAATAGAGTGGATGAATAAATTATGGTGTATTCATACACAAGAATATTTTGTTGCATGAAAATTAAGTAATTGCTGTTAAATTAAGCAACAAGCATAAATACTCCATATAATTTCATTTTTATAGCATTCAAAAGAGGCAAAGCTAATTTATAATGTTAGAAGTTAAGGTAATGGTTAATTCTAGAAAGAAGGAGGGACTAACTAAGAGGAACATGAGGGAGTCCTGGTAGTATTCTGGGTCTTGTCATTTTTCTGAGTAGTGTACTAAAATGTCATTGCTGTTATCTTAAGAAATGTTTAAGATTTTAGAGTATTAAAAATGTCCCCATTGTGTTTCTCCACCATGAAAGTAGCTTGACCTGGAAGCAGTGAGTCCCAAGCTGATGGAAAGACTGAAGCCCTGCAATAGCACTGCCACCAACCTGGCTCCAAATACACGATTCATTCTTTCCTGCAGCCCCTGGCCCCTACCTCTGTCTCAGCTCTGTCTCTTGCTTGGCATCCTATCACTGTAGAGTGTTTATGTACATCATGTTGCTGAATAACTTAAACCAAAGCCAAAGGTAACTAGGGTTAAATGCTGAGACCTCTGCACTGAGTATAAAATCACAGTGGGAGAGGGAGAGAGGAAAGGATTCAACACCTCTCAACACTGGTGTTTGGTATGTCATAAACAACCTAGAACAGGACAAATTCAGTGATGCCATCCACGCAGTATCTTTGTCCTGATTGGATGAGGAGTCTGGAGTGGATTTGGGCTTTAATAGACCCCAAAACTAGAAAGCATTTGGCAGGTGGCTATGTTCCTAGGAGTCAGGCACTTATTAGTGAGCTTAATTTAGAACAGATCCCTCATTTCTTTTTTTAAAGAATTGTTGGTGCTCAGCAAATAAGTGATAATAATAAGGTTCTTTCGTGAAAACAAGGTTTTTGTTTATTCTAGACTATGTATAAACTGGAGGAGAGCAGAGCAGAGAAGATGCTGTGCTTTGCTTTCCCTAGAAGCAGCTGAGACTGGAAACATCACAGATGCTGCCTAAACACAGGTCCCTTAGAATGTGAGCTTGTTTGTCTAACATGTGGAAGTCAGAACTGCAATTAGATTCTCCTGTCTCTGTCTCTGTCTCTGCCTCTGTCTCTGTCTCTCTCTGTCTCTGTCTCTGTCTCTCTCTCTCTGCCTCTCTCTCTCTTTCTCCCCCCCCCTCCATCATGCTTTGTTTTAGGCACAGTACTCCTGAAGAAGAAGCCTCTTTGTATTCCTACATCAACCCTACAGGATTCCCAAAGTGACCATTTCTGATACGGTCACTTAAAATTTAGTGGATACAAGACCAAACTTTATTTCTATATTCCTACATGGACTTTCATGTAGTTCTTCCTTTCTTGAGACATTAGGAAAATTTTTTGAGAAATATAATCTGTGACCTCTGATATCACTTCAGGTTGGCAGTTACTCCATTACAGAAGGCTCATTGGCTGTAGTTCATCATCCTTGAACAGTGCTCTATATTCCAGAAAGAAAGGTACTTTTGCATTTTTAAAGCATCCTCCAAATAAATCCACTCTACAGTGTTGTTTGAAAATACACTATAGGACACTGAGTCTTTATAGCATTCTCTTGCCAAAAACAGTTGGTGTATCACAGTAAGTGAAAAAGAGTAGAGATCTCTCCTTCCTTATCCACTACTGTGCTTCTCCCTATTCTTTTAAGGGTTCGGGCTTCAGTAAATTTTACAGAAATTCAAAAATGACAGGTTCATACTCAGTAAGGTGCTCATAATTCAAATTCACCAAGGCAAACAACTTGACATGTTGGCTGGCTCTTCCCTCCTCTGTATATCTCTAAGTCAGGCTCCTTGCTTTATTTTAAAAATAAGAATGATAAGAATGACAGCCCTGCTCTGATAATTTTTGCACAAAGGAAACTTGATTAAACCTGGAGTTGCCTGGGATTCACTACCCGCTGGGTCTGCAGAGGACCTTGTACAGAATCCTCAATGAGTACACTGAGCCATTTCAAAGGGAAAAGGATGACGAGGTTGTGGCAGCTATTAATTGAACGAGATTAAATTTATCTCTGGACATTTCCCACAGGGTGGCAATTTAATTATGGAGCTACCGTGTAGTGTGACAAAGTGCATTTTGGGAGCAGTAGCTGCAGATGGGCCTAGTGAAGTGACAGTCTACATCTGTTTGTTATGCGGGCAATGTCCTCCCTGGCATTTGTACTGGAGAACATATTATTGTGAGAAGGTCCATGTGGATGAAAAAGCAAAACTTGCAATAATTAAGAACTTTTATAAGCTGATGAGTCATGTTCTTTCGAAGACTTTTAGGATGCTCAGTATGGCTCTGGCTCCGTGTGTATAGTACTTAGATCCTGTCCCTCACCACCCCGTGTGGTGGGCCATTCACATCTCCTTGATGTTAGCTTTGCTGAGGTGTAATAGGTACACGAGAAACCACATGTTTAATATTCACATCTGGTTGCATTTGGACATGTGTATATACCATGATATCATCCACACGATCAAGGTATTAAGCATATCCATCACCTCCAAATATGTGCTTGTGTTCTTTGTGGCTGTTGTTTCGTGGAAAGAACATTTAACTAAGATCCATTCCCTTAATGGTGGCTCCATGTTGACTTTTTTAGATCCAAATTCCAAACTAGTCCCAAGGTCTTCAAAATCTGACTCCTTTCACTGTGCCAGCACATCTTTGAAGCACTCCTGCCCATCTCTAAGTCCTCTACTGTCCCCAGACCATTGCTCATATGGAGGTTTGTGCCTGAAAAACCCCTCCCGCTTCCTCCTTTATGCCCTCTGCCCAACTCTTGCCTTCATAGCATCTGCTTATCCATTAGTTACATGCTTATTATTACTTCCTCCCCTTCTGAGATTGATCATTATCTCTTATACTCCTCTTTATAATATTTATTTCACTGAATTGTGATTATCCTTCGCCCCTGTTAGACCACCATCCAGTACCATAACCAATCCCTGAAATAATCAACTCATAAAGAGAAAAGGTTTCTTTTGACTTACAGTTTTAGAGGCTTCAGTTCATGACAGGTTGGGAGCATTGTTTTTTGGGTCTATAACAAAGCAGTGTATCATGGCAAGAATGTATAGCACAGCAAAAACATTCATCTTATTATGAGCCAGAGAACAAAAAATAAATAAGATATTATGGCCCCACAGTTCCAGTTGAGAGTACACCTCCAGTGATCTAAAAACCTCCCACAATGCCTATCTCTTAACAGTTCCACAAATTCTCAATCGCACCAAGCTAGTGGTCAAAACCTCTAATAAATAGACTTTGGAGGAACACTCAAGATTCTAACCATAGCACCTCTATTAAGTGCAGTATAAACGAAGTTTATACTTGATCTAAAATGTCCTCCCAGAGTCTCATGTATTCAGAGGCGGGACTTTTGGAAAGTGATTGGATCATGGGGGCAATATACTCATCAGTGAATTCAAACACTGATGAATTCATAGTTGAATGTGCTGATAGAAGGTGGGACCTGAATAGAAGAAGTGAGTCACTGTGAGTGTGACTTGGAAGAGTATTTTTATTTTATTTTATTTTATTTTATTTTATTTTATTTTATTTATTTGTACTGGCGATTGAACTCACAACTTCACATTTACCAGGCAAGTACTTGAACTACTGAGCTAAATGTCCAGTCCAGGAAGAGTATATTTTTGGCCCTAGCTCCTCCCTTTTCTGTTTCTGCTTCTGTGTCTCTCTGTCTGTCTCCGTCTGACTCTTTGTCTCTCTGTCTCTTTCTCTCTGCTTCCTGGCTACTATGGGTTGCATAGCTTTGCTTCATTGTACCCTTCCACCAGGCCTTTGAGCCCACCAACCATGGACTGGACTCTCTGAAAACATGAGACAAATAACCTTTTCTTACTTTAAATTGTGGTTGACAGCCACTGTGGAAATCAGTGTGGAGATTCCTCAAGAAGCTAGGATTAGAGGCAGCCAGACTCAAGGTCCTGGTGGTGCCACACTCTGGGGTGTGCTCTGCCCAGCTGCCTGGGTCCCGGGAATTCCCACCCCCACCCAGTAAGGTGGTAGGTCCAGCGACACACTTCGGGAGTGAGCCCTCAGTAGCTGCATAGAGGATCGAGCTCTGCGCAACCAAGCATCCCAGTGCAATCCATCAGGGAAATGCCCCACCAGTCTCACTGGACACAAAGGTACCAAGCCCAGCCCAGCCCAGAGCCCCAGAGCTGCCCATCAGGGAGCATCTGGTGTAGCTGCAGGGCCTTGGAGAATTTAAGCTCTGCCCATTAGAACACAAGGTGTGAGCTCCATTGTTCAGGGGTGCAGTCACGCGGCAGGTCCTAGAGGTTGCGAACTCCACCCAGCAAGGAGCAAGGCACCTTATGCTAGGGACACACCTGGGCTTGCCCCACACTCCAGAGGCTCTGAACACCTCACAGCCAGACTCAAGGTCCTGGTGGTGCCACATTCTGGGGTGCACTCCACCCAGGAACCTGGGTCCCAGGGATTCTGACCCCCACCCATTAAGGTGGTAGATCCAGCGACATATCACAGGGGTGTGTCTCTATTAGCCATCTGAGTTGCAGAGGTTCTGAATGCTACACAGCCAGGTTCTAGGCCCCAGGTTCTAGGCCCCTGTTAGCTACAGGGGAGGACACAAACCTTTTCCAGCCCAGCATCCCAGGGCAACCCAACAAATTACATCAGGGGAACACACAGCCAGCCTCGCAGACCACAGGGCACAAGTATCCAGTGACATAGTATGGGGGTGTGCCCCAGCTAGCTACAGGTATATTGGAGGATTGAAGCTTTACCCAGCACAATATTCCAGTGCAGTCCATCAGGAGGCTGGCTACCCAGCCACACAGGTCCCAGAAGAAAATGGCAAAACAAAAGAGCAAGAGGCAGTCTCAATCCCCCACACACTGAGAACAAACCCAAGAGACACTCCCAAGAGACACTGGGAGTCACACAACTGAGCTTTCTGAGATGATAGCAACTGAAGTAAAGAACTTCATGAAGCTGTAGAGGAACTCAAATCAGAAATAATCACTCAGCTAAAAATTGAAATGACAATCATTATGAAAGAAATGCTGTGTGTATCTAAAGAAGATCAAGATAAAAAAATAGAAGAACATAAGAAAATGGTGGAAACTTTGAAAGGTGGAAACTATAAGACACAAATAGAATGCATGAAACAGTTTCAAAGGGAAATTAAGGAAATGAAAAATTCCATGGAAAGTTGGCAGAACCACTTGAATGAAGCTGAAGATAGAATCTCAGACCTCAAAGACTGCATGGAAGCTTATGATCATGAAAGAAAAGATTTCTTAAAAATAACAAAGAACCAAGAAACAATAATTCAACAGCTGCAAGATGATGCCAAGAGAAATAACATAAGATTAATAGGCATCAATGAAAAAACAGGGGTCAATACTAGTGACCTGTGAAGACTATTTGTAGAAATAATAGCAGAAAATTTTCCAAGCATGGGAAGAGAATCTGATATGCAGGTAAATGAGGCATACAGAACCCCAATTAACCATAACCAAAATAAACCTTCACCCAGACATCTAATAATTAGGTTATCAGAAATACAGCACAAGAACAAAATACTAGACTTCCTCCAAGATGGCCGACCAGATGACACTGTGACAGGGAGGCTCCCTGAATATACCATCAAAATGCTGGAATATAAACTAATATAATAACAGAGAGAAGGAAAAAAGAGGGAGATGGGTCCTCTGGACCCAAGAAGAATCTAAAATGAGAACTGGAGCCCACGGAAAGAGTAAAAGAATGAAATAAACAAAGGCGGAGACCAGAAGCACCTCTGTCCGGAGCGGAATCCAATCAGCACTGCGACCCGAGCCGAGAAGGTACAATCCAGGTGCTCTTTTTTTTTGTTTTTTTGTTTTTATTTAAGAGAAAATAGATACAGAAGCTAGAAATAAAAGTCAAAAAAGACAGCGCGTGGAGTTGCCGGGAGAATTGCAGTGGTGTGGCGTGACAACAGAGCCGACGGTCGACCGTGGAGCGAGGTGGTCGTGAGCAGGCGAGTGAGTGAACCCAGCGGCCCCCACCCCCGAGGGAGAGCGAGGGACAGCCATCTTGAGACCGGAACTGCACCTAATTAGGCACGGTTCCTGGAAGGCTGTGGCGGGAAGGCGTGGGTGCCCTGGGGGTGATAGAGGAGGGTTGGGCGGATGGCCCTGTACTGTTAACCAGACAGCGGCCCCATCCTCTCGCGCACCGCAGTAGACATTCGTGGAGCAGAAACAGGCTTGGGAGAGGCAGTGGACCAACACGGCCTCACCGGCGAGCCCAGGAAAATGCCAAGACCGAAAGGCAGAGGGCACTCTCCAGACTCCGATACAAGCAGAACCGATCCCGGGGACGCTAATGCTGACATGGTCGGGAGTCCAAAAATTAAACTCTCAGAGGAGTTGACAACAGAAGTGGGGAGACAACTCCACGAAGCTATGAAAGAAATTAAAGCAGCACTGTTAACCCAACTGAGAATTGAAATGAAACTCATAATC
>RJWM01035970.1:0-18440 GCA_004363535.1 Dasyprocta punctata | reverse complement strand
TTTTTTTTTTTGTGGCACTGGGGATTGAACTCACAACCTCACGCTTGCCAGGGCAGGCGCTTAAGCCGCTGAGCTAAACTCCCCAGCCCTGGTTTTTTGAGGCAGGGTCGCACTATGTAGCTCAGGCCGGCCTTGCGCTCACGTTGTAGCCCAAGCCGGCCTTGAACTCACAACGCTCCACCTACCTCAGCCTCCCGAGTGCTGGGATTAAAGGCATGCGCCACCACGCCCGGCTGCGGCCCTAGTTTTTTGAGGCAGGGTCGCACTATGTAGCTCAGGCTGGCCTTGCGCTCGCGTTGTAGCCCATGCCGGCCTTGAACTCACAATGCTCCTTCTACCTCAGCCCCCCACAGTGCTGGGATTAAAGGTGTGTGCCACCACGCCCGGCTTTATCTTTGTGTTTTTGAGACAGGGTCTTGCTATGCAGTACAGGCAAGCCTTGAACTCACTATGTAGGTCAATCTGGCCTTGAAACTGCAGAGATCCTCCTGCTTCAACCTCCCGAGTGCTGGGGACTACAGGCATATGCTACTACACCCCGTCAGGATTAGGTGTTGGTTTTTTTTGTTTTGTTTTGTTTGTACCAGGAATCAAACTCAGAACCTCAAATTTGCCAGGTAGGATTAGTTTTTAAATGCGTCTCCAAACCAGTGCTACTGAGAGTTGATTACACTAACTCCAGTAATCATCAAATAGCTTCTATTTTCAGAACCTACTTTATGAACACGATCTCCTGTTATTCTCACAATCCTGCAAAGTAAGTCTTATCCTCTTTCGCAGAAGAAGAAACTGAGGCTTAGGGTAAGGAAGTAATTTGTTCAGGACGACCCAGCTAGTCTCTTAAGTATTACTCAGACCCTATATTTCCTCAAACGCATGGCCATGCCCTGACTACCTAGTCCACCCTGAGACACTGGTGGCACTGGCCCCTGATTGCCTAGAGGAGTGCCTAACTGGCACCGTGCAGCTCCAAGCCCCTCACCAGAAGCCCCACTGCACTTCTGAATCCCATTGCTTGCATTGCCTGAAGCCCCCATGGGCTCCGCCCACTTTCCAGGAAGAGCTGGTGCCCTGGAAACCTAAGCAGGCTCAAGATGTTTGCTACTTCATAGGGAAGCTGATCCTTTGTTCTCCGCCCAACTCTGGCCAAGGGAGCGTGGTCCCGCATGCATATATCTCAAGTTTCCTATTTCCCACTGAGTTAGGTGCTTGCTCTGTGCAGTATTTAACTCACTAATTCATTTCTTCAAAAAAGATCTGTGTGACCTGTGAAGCCACTTGGTTGCTTGAGCACAGGTGCAAGAAGGCAGATAGGATGCATTCACTGCTGAGTTTTTGCCAGACTCAGCTGATAAAATGAAAGAAAGGAAAAGGGGCTTGGGATAGTGACAAGAATCAAAGTATTAGGCCTTGGTCCCTAAGTTGGACATGAAGGAAAGTGAAGGAAGGAGAAAACTGATGAATTAGGAGAACAAGAGGTCGCCAACAGAGAGGGCTGACAAGGCAGACCAGTTCTCACTAGGTAGTGTGGACAAAACCCAGCCAGGGAGGTGCAGTCTGTGATGAGGACAAAGCCCAGTGTATGGAGCCGGGTGTGGTGGCGCACGCCTTTAATCCCAGCACTCGGGAGGCTGAGGTAGGAGGAGCGTTGTGAGTTCGAGGCCGGCCTGGGCTACAACGCAAGCGCAAGGCTGGCCTGAGCTACACAGTGCGACCCTGCCTCAAAAAACCAGGGCTGGGAGTTTGGCTCAGTGGCTTAAGCACCTGCCCTGGCAGGCGCGAGGTTGTGAGTTCAATCCCCAGTACCGCAAAAAAAAAAAAAAAAAAAAAAGCCCAGTGTATGATGCTTAAAAAAAAGGGAGGGGCCTGAGTCGCCTGTAGGAGAGGCCCATTGTTATGAAGACATCAAGGAGCTAGTCCATCTCCCCAGTACCGAAGAAATGAAAGAATGAAGACATGGCACAGAAGTAGCTCTCAGGTTTGCAGCGAAGGACCGCCAGGAAGTGTTGTTTGGGTCTCTCCCACTCCAGAGGGAGTTGGGTCGTGGAAGGGAGTCTGGTTGAGTGGGAGCATGACTGAAGTGATGGGAACGATGCAGGAAAGAGGAGGCAGTGGATGGGGAACAAGGAAGCAAACTCCCGGAGGAGCACGGAGGCATCAGCCTCTGCTAGATGGCGGGTTCCACTCTTGCGGCTGAGATGAACACAGAGAGGAAGGAGCAGGGGTGGGTGCCTTTGCAGATTTGGTAGTGGGAACATGAGGAAGTCCTGCTAAGGTGGCTTCTGATTTCTCAAGAAAGTGAGGTGAGCTCAACAACTTGTTCTATAAAAAATTAGCTCCTGTATCACCCCAACACCACCACCACCATAGTGACTCATTCAGAAGAAATGAAAGGCATTAGCCAGGCTTTTGTGTTCTAAGGCTTTGGTCTTTTCTCTCCCATCCTGGGAGGTAAGTGGTATACCTGGCAAGGTAAACAGTCTGTTTTGTAGTTCTGGTGTCTAAGCTCTTTCTGACAGCTCTGAGGGAGCACAGTGTTGGGTTCTAGGGAGCTGACTGCACAGATAAAGAATGGCAGGGAAAGCTGGGTGTGGTGGCGCACACCTTTAATCCCAGCACTCTGGGAGGCTGAGGTAGGAGGAGCGTTGTGAGTTCGAGGCCGGCTTGGGCTACAACGCGAGCGCAAGGCCAGCCTGAGCTACATAGTGCGACCCTGCTTCAAAAAACCAGGCCGGGAGTTTGGCTCAGTGACTTAAGCGCCTGTCTGACAAGGCGCGAGGTTGTGAGTTCAATCCCCGGTGCCGCAAAAAAAAAAAAAAAAAAAGAATAATAAAAAAAAAGAATGGCAGGGAAAACAGCAGTCTCCACCATTCCACCACCAGTCTAGGACAGTGGTTACATGTGTGACAAAAAGTGCCAGACTAAAGACTGTGACTTTGGGAGTCTATGGAAGAGTTATCCTTGAAAGACCCCAAGGACCAGACTGGACAAGCGAGGCCTTGTGGATTGGGGAAGAGAGGAAGCCCCAAGGAGTGATGGCTGATACATCAGTGTCAGTGCCTCCCTGCTGGGTGCTGGTGCACAGACTGCCCACCTGAGGGCTGTGCAAACCCCTGTAGCTCTTAAGCGTCTGGAAGGAGGACCTGTAAGGGACATGGGAATCCTGCTGATCTGGTGGGTGGAGATTCAAGCTAAATTTAATTTGATTTAGACCAACTAAGAGATGATTAAAAATGTATTGACGTCACAAGTTTCAGGACTGTCCGGTGGGCCTAGGTCCTGGACAGAGGGTGAACAGGGAATGGAAAGTGACATCTGGTCCTCCCCTCACCCTGCACCCTGCGGCTGGAATACAGCAGACACAGAGCTACCACGTGGCACCACTCGGCCTTCACAGATGAGCACAAGGACGTCCTTCCCTGCCAGGCCCAGGAACAGGGCAGCAGGGCAGCCCCACATGGACCTTATGCTCACAGCTTAGCAATCTGGACAAAACTGTGGCTCATTTCCCTGATGCACTCTGAAGCACTGCTAGGCCCAGCCACCTGGGTCTCTTGAAATGTGGCCTCAGGATGTGGGCCTTTGGTTTCATTCCCCAGGGTCTGAGTCCAGTTAGTTCCAGGTGCTGCAGCTGTTGAGATCTGAATCCTTCACTCTCCTCACGGGCATTCTCCTGCCTTCCCTTCACATACACCTTACCACACAGGGACTGATGGGTATGCAGAGGGATAGAGAGCAATGGGATGAGATTCTGAGACCTCTGTGGAGGCGTGAGAGCTTGACATAAGAATCTGGGTGGCAGCGAGCAGCCTGGCACATTTGCCACAAGAATGCAGGTGTCCCCCAACTCACGTGCTAGGCTCACTGGCTGAGCAGCACTGGGCAGAGGGACAGAGTTGCCAGATGGTCAGACCTACTGAGGCCCAGGTTAGCAGGTGCATGTGGCAGAAGACACTACAAACCCCTCTTCTAGTGTGTGGCAAACACACAGAAGAGTCTGAACACAAGCTATAAGGACTGGTCAGGAATCTCTTCTTTCACCTGGTCATTCATGTCTGGTGGTTCCCTGAGCAAAGAAAGGGGAAATTCATCTTTTTATTCCTTTAACAAATATGTATCATGCACCTAGGGTGTGTCAGGCCCTTGGGCTGGACACAGGAATATGGCAGTGGATAAGGCATAATGATTCCTCCTAGTCTCAAGGACTTCATGGTCTGTAAGTGTGGGACACAAACACAGATGTAGATAGCGGTGACCCCCAAAGATTAGAGCTGAGGAAGGCAAAGCCTTAACCCAGTCCAGGGATTGGGTATGGCTTCTTCGAGGAAGTGATGGTTCTAAAGAGGTATCGGTTCCAAAGTTCTGATACCCACTCCAGATAGAGCAAGTCTTAAGGAGTATCATTGCATGGCAATGCACAGGAGAGTCTATGACCACTTTGGCTTTGTGTAGACTGAAACCTAAAAGTCAGAAACTCTCTCTCTGTATGTGTCCCTTAGGGGGCCACATGGTTTGCTGCCTCCTTTTAGTTTCAAAGTGTGCAGGACTGATGACTAATTGGACAGGAGTGCCACAGGGAAGGCCTCTGCACTTCTGGCCCAGTGGCTGAGTAACCCAGAATGTCGCTGCCTGGGAGCAAGGGGAGCAGGCCAAGGTGGGAGAGATACGGACATCCAGGGACATCCAGGGAGTGATATGGAGAATGCTCTTGGTACTTAAATCTGGAGCTCAGATGAGAGTCCCACACTGGAGGTAAAGCTTTGAAAGTCATCTGTGGCTGGTAATAAAGACAGTCCCAGGAAAGCGGGCAGAACTTAAGACAGAGCCCCAGAATTGCTGAAGAGGAGACAGCAAAGGAAGTACAGAAAGTGTAGCCAAGGAGCAGTGTGGGCCAGACAAGCCAAAGGGAAAGACTGTTTTCATTAGTCAGCAATGAGCAGGCATAATTGGCTGGAAAATACACTTTTTAAAATGGGGGGGGTGAATGAACCCTCAAAGTTCTGAAAAATAGGCCAAAAAATGCCTAAAGATGCATCAAACTTACAGTAGCTTGCCCACAACACACCAAAATTACCAAGGGTTGAAAAACCACTGAATGGAGTATTCGTTTTTGATCAGTTTGTCATCCTGACGGAATTGTCTACCCTGAATCTCTAGAGCTGGTCCCATCCCTTTCTTACACACCAGGGGGCGCACACGCACTGCTTCTGACTCCAAGTTGAGGACAAAAGCAAGTTGTGAACTAGGTGATAGCCAGAACTGGATCCCTCAGCCTGGAGCTCTGCCCTACACATTACCACAGTGGTCCCAGAATCCAGGTACCTCGACAATCCTCAAATTTTGTTTTCTCACCTGACTTCAGATTCCTCAAGGCTGGGCATGGTGGCACATGCCTGTAATCCCAGCACCCAGGAGGCCGAGGCAGGAGGAACCTGCGAGTTCAAGGCCAGCTTGGGCTACATAGTAAGCTCAAGGCCAGCTTGGGCTACATAGTAAGCTCAAGGCCAGCCTGCAGTACATAATGAAACCTTTTTTCAAAACAAAACAAAATTCAAAACAAAACAAAAAACACCTCTGACTGTATCAGTCAGACCCCACAAAAGACCAGAAACCTAACAGTCTCACCTGACCCAAGGCAGTGGTGGCATTTCCCCTGTCCTCTAGGGTGAAAACCAGCCAGGGATGGGGTTGGGCTGGGGACAGGAAAGCGCCACGTAGTTTTGTGGTGGTAGCATGGGGGATAGGGGGCTGTCTGAAGGCAGGGGCTTTGGTTCAAAGAGTGTCTTTTTGTTTAGAGTTTACCAGTTGTACCAGCAGTGGGACTTGGACTAAATAAATCTTCAGGTAGGTCATTGGTATAGCCCAGAAATTTATGGGGTCAGCGTTTAAGTTTGATGTGAGGAGTCAGAAACCCAATACCAAGGTTTTTGTTCAACTTAGGGGCATTATCAAGTGTTGAATTCAAAGACCAACTTGTACCAGTTAGGATTAGTATAAATATTGGGGAGCTGGTCAACCTCTGATTAGGGTTGACACTAGACTGGGAAAAGAGGAGAGTGAATGTGAGGATTAAGGGGGAGGGGCTTGTGTGGAGTTTCTGCAAAGAAGATTTGCCTATTTTGGGCTTCAAGATTATTAAACCTGTATGAGGTGGTAATTCCAGTACTTAAGAGGCTGAGGCAGGAGGATTGCTGTGAGTTCGAGGCCTGGGCTACATAATGCGTTAAAGGCCGGCCTGAACCACAGAGTGAGATCCTGTCTCAAAACAGAACGTTAGAGTTGGGGTCAGATTAGGGTCCCAAATAGTCACAAAGGTGGGTGAGATGTGAGGTCAGTAGCTGTGTTTGGGGACTTTTTCTGGTGACCCAATCCCAACTCTGGAGTTGAAATTGAGAATCCAGATTCAGAAAGTGTGTTGTTGCTGAGCTGGGAAGTCCGGTATTGTTATTTAAGGCTTATAGTTCGAAAGTGGATTGGGGCCTAGAGGAAAAAGATAGCTGTAGGACATTAGGGCTCCTTTAGGGACAGTGGGCTCAGCACGAGTACTGGAGTTCATTTAGGGTTGTGCCAGTGTCACTATTAAGCTTAGGGCAGGTCAAAGTAACGAAGGGTTAGGGTTAGAATCTGTATCTGGGGTCATACAGCATAGGGTTTCAGAAAAAAAATTACGCCTGTGCCAATTTCAAGACAGATTTATGGGTTCGGATCCAATACAGGATTTTAGGATGGGTCTGAGCTCAGTATCAGGTTTTGATCGCATGCGGAGGTAATGGGGTCCTAGAACAGTGTAAGGTTTGTATTAGGATTTGGGAGCCATTAGAAGGATCTGGACTTAGTATTGGAGTTGGGGGGCTGTCCGTGCTCACGCCTGGGATTCAAAATCAAAATTGGCGTTGCCGTGAGTTTAGACTCAGGGCTGGGTTGTGGCCTCTCCGGGCCTACGCGGCTCCGCGGCTCTACGAGCGAGAGTGCACGCGGGGAGGGGCGGTGCCGAGGGCGCGCACGGCAGGGGCAGGGGCGCGGGCGCGGGCGCGAGCGGGGGCGCGCGGCCGGGGCTGGCGCGGGAGCGGCGGCGACAGAGGCGGCAGAGGCGGCGGCTCGGGCTCCAGCTCCGGCTCCGGCTCCGGCTCCAGCTCCGGCTTGGGCGGCGGTGGCGGGAGCGGAGCCAGGTGGCGGGAGCGGCGGCCTCGGCGGCGCGGGGGGACATGCGGACCGACGGCCCCTGGATCGGCGGTGAGTGACCCCGGGCCCTCTACGGCCCCTCCGCGCCTGTCCCTCCCCGCGCCTCACGCCCTCCCCCGCGTCCACCGCGCGGACCCGGGGGCGGTCCCGGGGGGCCGGGGGCGCCGCGGAGGCCGGGCCGCGTCCCCACCTGCCGCGCCCGCAGTCTCGGCTCGGCCCCCCGCAGGCCCGGCGGCTCCTCCCCGCGCTCTCCTCGCGGCAGACGCGCCCCCCCGCCGGCCGGCGAGCCCCCTCCCTCTCCCGCTCCCTCCCCGCTCCTCCTCCCGCCGCACCTGAGCCGCAGCCCGCGCCCCCGGTGCAAAGTTTCCCTTCGCAGGGGCGCTTCCCGCCCCGGTCCCGCCTCGCCTCCAGCCGCCGACGCGGACGCGCTCCGGAGGCGGCCCTCGGCCTCCCACCGCCCCCGGCCCCGGCAGGTCCGCCCGCGCTCCCGCCCGGCGCCCCCGCCCCCGCCGGCGGGACGCCCGCAGCCGCCGCCCCCTCGCTGGCCGCCCCGGCGCACGTGCGGTCCCGGGACGCGCCCGGCCGAGTCTGGGCCCCCGCCCCCCGGGCGTGAGCGTGGGCTCGGGAGGGGCCGGGCGGCGGGGCCCCTCAGCCCGCTGAGCGGCGCCCCAAGGCCCCGGAGCGACCCGCCCCAGAGGACGTGTCGGCTCGCACCCGCTCCGAAAGTTCGCTCCGTCGCCACCCTGCGCCCTGTCCCGTCCCGGTGTGCCCAGTCCCCCGTCGCTGTGCCGCGTCTTCGTCGCGACTTCTGGTTCCCTCAGAGCCGATTTCTCGGCGTCTCTGCCCCCCAGGCTCACCCACTGCGGACCCAGGGTCCCTCCAACCGCAGCCTCGTCCCTCCGGATGTCTCCCTTCCCTTCTCTCTGCCCGCGTCTCTGCTCTCCCGGGCCTCCGCTTTTCTGGCTGGGTCCCCCTGTTGTTTCTACCCCGGGTCGCCCTGGTCTCCCGCTGGGTCGCCCTGTTCTCTCCCCGGGTCACGTTCTTCATTCCCCGGCCCATGTTCTTTACGCTCGGGACCCTGGGCCCCGCTCCTTGTCTTGCACTTGTCTCTGCACCCCCTCTTTGCGGCCCCTCCCCCCACTGGAATGTTGCCCCTCTGGTTCCTCCACCTGGGAGGGGAGGGCTTGCCCTTCTCCCCGATTTGCCCCCTCCCCCAGTGCAGGTTCGGGAGTGGGAGCAGAGGGGGGCGGCAGCCACAGTACCTACCTGGACAGTGAAAGGGAGGGAGGCCGCCAGTGCCAGGGGACTCTCCCGGCGCCCCTGAAGACAGCGGGGCCGGGCTTAGGCAGCTGGATTGACGAGTATTGGTGACCCAGCCGCCACGTTGGTTTGTGAAGGGACAAGGCAGTGATCCGAGTGATTTGGTGCTAGATCTGGCCCACGAATCCGGGGAGGTGCAGTGGGGTGGGAGGAGGCCTAGGACCGGATGTGGGGTTGGGGGTTCCAAGAGGAAGAATCCAGCCAGGGATCCTTTGGGAGGCATCAGGGCTGTTTTGGGTCTAGAGCAGTTCTGACAGGAAACCAAAGGAAAGCCTGTTTGGTTCCTTATTAACTCGTTTCAGAGAGCATGAAAATTCCTGTTTTTGCTGATTATATGAGCTTCCGAAAGGAGCAGGTATGGCTACCCCAGGACGGTCTCTGCCTGGGCGCAGGCCATGCATGCGCCTGCCGCTCACTCGGGCGGCCCACTCCAGGCCTGCACAGCTTGCCCCACCCTTCTACACCCCACATTCACTTGTCTCCTCCCCCTCTTACCAACTCTGGCTCCCTCCAGCCAGTGCTCAGAACTTCATTGTGCGACACACTCACAGCACACCTGTGCACATGCACACTGTCTTGCACTTTCTGGTACCTACACTTTTTTGCATATTTTTACGCTTACAGTCTTTGTCTTATCATTTGAAATGTCTTCATAGTTTTGTTTTCTTTTCCAACTGTTTTCCCTTCTTTCCTTTAAACTAGGAAATTGCTTTCATGTAATTCTTTTTCTTCCTCGTTCTTATGACTAGTGACCTTCTTCCCTTCCGTGCAACCTTGTATGTACTGTTACCCCTGGCATGGTGGGTAGAGCTTCTGAAAGTGCAGGGGGGATTTGGGTGCTGGTAAAACATTTTGGCAGGAGATGGGAGGTGAGCTAGAACGTATTTCTTGGGAATGGCATCTGTGATGCATACTGGCCCTGCCAATTATTGCACCCTCTGCTTTTCTTCCCAGCAGTGGTAACTGTGGGAACCCTGTTTCGAGGGATCTCTTAAGGGAGATAGGATGCAAGCATCCACATCAGAGCTTGTGGTACAACCACGTCTTCCACCTTGAGACCTTAAAAGGGGGCCTTTTCTCCTTAATTCTCAGTACCAGCCGGGCGTGGTGGCGCAAGCCTTTAATCCCAGCACTCCGGAGGCTGAGGTAGGCGGAGCGTTGTGAGTTCGAGGCCGGCTTGGGCTACAACGCGAGCGAGCGCAAGGCCGGCCTGAGCTACATAGTGTGACCCTGCCTCAAAAAAAAACCAGGGCCGGGAGTTTGGCTCAGTTCCTTAAGTGCCTGCCCTGGCAGGTGCGAGGTTGTGAGTTCAATCCCTGGTGCTGCAAAAAAAAAAAAAAAAAGAATTCTCAGTTCCAGTCCCAGGCTTGCCCCAGGGCTGCTGTGAGAATCAAAGGAATGGGGTGGCAGTGCTTTTACAGTCACTGTGTGGGAATGCAAAAGCAATTCAGTAACCTACTATTGATTACTGACTGTATGCCAGACTCCAGACTAGGCACTTTCTGCTTGGCCGTCTTTTTTTGAGACAGGGTCTCGCTGCGTAGTCCAGGCTGGTCTTGAATTCACTGTGTGGCCCAGGCTGGCGTCAAACTGGCAGTCCTCCTGCCTCAGGCTCCCCAGTGCTGAGATTACACATGTGCCATCATGCCCAGTGTGTCATGTTTTTATGTAGAAGAGGCAGTTCATCCTTTCGGAGCTGATGAGGTTGAGATATCAGCCCACCTAAGCAACTCAATTCTGAACTGGGTTTAAAAGATTCCGCATAAAGCAGGGGAGAGTTTAGAGGTCAGAGTCCCAGAGGAGATCAAGAGAGGGACTTTCTGGACTGGATTTAAAGGAATTAATAGGAGTTTGCCAATTCAAGAAGAAAGAAAAAGCCAGGCGTGGTGGCGCATGCCTTTAATCGCAGCACTCGGGAGGCTGAGGTAGGAGGAGCGTTGTGAGTTCGAGGCCAGCCTGGGCTACAACGCGAGTGCAAGGCCAGTCTGGGCTACATAGTGCGACCCTGCCTCAAAAAACTAGGGCTGGGAGTTTGGCTCAGCGGCTTAAGCGCCTGCCCTGGCAGGTGTGAGCTTGTGAGTTCGATTCCCGTTGCCGCAAAAACAAAAATAAAAAAAAAAAAAAAGAAGAAGAAAGAAAAGGCACTTTAAAGAGGCCTGAGTATGAAGATACAGAGTTTAGGAGAGCAAGCTCAGCCAGAGGAGAACCAGGAATTCTGTGAGAGATTGAGGGGTGGTCCTCAATGAGAGGAGACCTCCTCAACTGGGCATGGTGGCACATACATGTAATCCCAGCACTCAGGAGGCTGAGTCAAAAGAATGCTGAGTTCAAGGCCAGCCTAGCTAATTTAGCAAGACCCTATTCCAGGAAACAAAGAGCTAGGAATGTAGTTCAGAGAGCTTACCTAGTATGCTTAAGGCCCTAGGTTCAATCCTCAGCACCACAAAATGGTGTGCGTGGGGGGCAGCCCCTAAACAGTGGCGAAGAGCTTGGACTTTCATTTTGAACTGCTGGTGTTTGACTTGACCTTGAGCAAGTTATAGTACTTAATATCTCTGAGCTGGTTTCCCCATTTGTCAAGTAGGCATAGTAGAATTCCATGCCTCACAGGGTTGTTAGGAGGATTAAGTAATATGCACAAAGTGTTTAAAACAGGGCCTGGTGTCTAGTGAGTACTGTTACCCAGTGGTAGCGGCTGTTACTGTAATGATCTTCAACAAGGGTAATGCAAACCCACTCCACCCATCAGAATCACCCAGGGTTGCTTTAAAAAGATACACTGCTTCTGGGTGTGGTAGTGCACACCAGTAATCTCAGCTTTTTGGGGGGCTGAGACAGGAGGATCCTAAATTCAAAGCCAGCCTAGGTAAGAGAAAGCCTGTCTCAGAATTAGAAAAGAACTGGGGCTGTGGCTCAGTGAGAAGGCCTTGGATTCAGTTCCCTGTACTGTACTAAAAAAAACTAACAACAGAAACCCAGGGCCAAGGGTACAGTTCTGCAACATAGTACCTGCCTGGAAAGCGCAAGGTCCTAAATTCAATTCTTGGTATTCTACCACCCCACCCTCTGCCCCAAAACAAAACAAAACAAAACACTAACAAGGTTAGGGAATCTGCCCACCTAAAGTAACTGCAGTTTCAGGTTGAGGTTCACAGGTGGGGAGCTCTATGAGGTGGGTGCCCAGCGTTCATGGGCACTGGTGGGGTTGTGTGTGTCACCCAGGTCCTTTTGACCTTCAGGTCAGCAGGCTGTGAAAAGGCTGAAGATGCAGCCCTGCAGAAGAGACCCCAGCCTGTGGGTGGGTGGATGTGGACTGAGATTCTGAGGAGAGGCAACCTCAAGGTGTTTAGGTCCTCTTTCCTCCTTTTCTGAACCCTGGCCATCAACCAAACTGCTTTCTTCCTGCATTTGCCTCCAAGATCTGTCTGCACCAGGTCTTTGAGCATTCCCAACCGCTGGGTCTGAGAACTGTGGTTTTAGCTCCTTGGTAGTGTTTCAGCTGCTGCTTCTGGGGCAGCGATGGCAAACTTAGAGCTTTCAATGATAACTAACAGCCTGCTGCAGCACAAGAGTTTTGGCTACCACTGTGATTCTAGGGCCCACTATTAGTGATCTGAATGGTGACTTGATTACCCATGTAAATTGTTTTGGGGCCATTTAATCCTGGACTGGGTGATCCAACTAGCTGTTCTGGCTGTCGTGAAAGCGTGCCCTGCTGCTGCTGTGTGCCTGCAGGTCTTACCAAGTTCAAGGTCTTGTGTATGTTTAGTCTGCTCCAGGACCAACCTCCTGATCATTTTTGGTGCACGCCTCTTTTTCAGGTGTGGCTCCAGCTCAACCTAGGGTCTGTCCCAGTTTCCAAGCACAAGGCCCAGTGCGTCTGATGTGGCAGCAGTGCCTCGTGACTTGGAACACCTTTCCTGTTCTCTGCCTTGGACACTGCCCCACTGCTCGGAGCTCCTGAGCAGCGGTGGAGCTGGCGATCTTACATCAGGCACCAGAGACCCGGCGGGTGCCTCTAGACAAACGGCCTTTGAGTTTAGGACACGGAAGCTGGTTTGTCTAGCCAGACCCGCCTGGCAGCTTTCATGCTGGGAGCAGCGGCTACTGGGAATGTTGTGAAGAAACACAATGGGCTGGGAGAGGGAAGTGTGTGGGCATCTTGAGCCCAGGGCTGCTGTTCTGGTGTGGGCGGGGTCTGTGAAGGCAAGGTCGATGAGCGTAGTGCTGAGCAGTTGAGGCCTGTGCTATAGAAGACTGCTGTCTTGCTAAAGGAGATCAGTCTCAAGTGAGGACGACTCCCAGGTATGGAGTTGGTCCTCGGCTTGGGGATGAGGGTCCATGAGGACTCTTTGAGGATGCTCCTGGGCCCATGGCCTCTGTGTTTCCTGTGTGTCTGTTCCAGGAGGAGGCAAGGAGCAGGGTTCGCTGCGCCCATGGGGGCAAGGCCAAGGAGAAACTTGCTGTGGGGTGCAGCCTGCTTTGGGTGGGTGCCAGCAGAGCCAGGTAGCTGTGCTGTGGCAAGGTGGTGGCGAAAGGATGTGTGACTGACCCCTTCCCCAATCCAGGATGGTGCCCACGCTGGTGGGGACTCAGCAGTGGTCCTAGAAGGAAGGGGCTGGGCTCTGTTGCTCTGTGCATGCCTGCAGAGGGGGCATCTAGGGGCACACTTTCATTTTAAAAATTACAGAGAAGCAGAAAGTCAAAACTAAATGTTGCTCTTGAAGCTTCTTTGAAGAGTGGCATGTATGCTGCAGTATGCTCCTCCAGGCTGGAATCTTTTCTGTCAGCTCATTCATGCATTCATCCACACATTCAGCTTGGATTGACTGAGCACCTACTATGTGGTGGGCTCCCTGCTGGGCATTGGAGATGCAGAACTGAGCCGGGCAGCAGTGGCTCATGGTATACTGAGCTTATGGTAGTGACTCAGTAATTGTATAAGACCATAAATAATCACATTTGTGGTCAGTATTCCAAGGCATGATCTAGGCACATAGTCTGTGATGTCATTAAAGACATTCTTGAGAAAGTGCCATTGTATATAAGATTTGATTTATAACTGGCCAGAAGAACCATGGGTAGCCCCTTCCCGGCAGTGGCATAAAACATGGGCAAGGCTGGGAGTCAGGAAACAGTTTGGCACAGTTGATGGTCGGAAGAGAAAGTTCTTGTGGCTGGCTGGTAGAAGGAGTGCATTGGGGGTAGGGCTGTAGAGCTGGCCAATTGGGTAACTGTTGGCTCCAGTGTCTTTCTAAGAAATTTGGATACAGATTTCATTCTGAGAATTCAGGGCTTTTTTGTCTTGTTTTTTAAGACAGATCTTGCTACGTAACCCAGGCTGGCCTGGAACTTGGAGCAGTTCCTCTGCCTCAGCCTCCGGAGTGCTGGTGTTATAGACATGTGCCACCATGCCTGGCATTCTAAGAATCTGGACACAAATTCCGAGACCATTTGCAGGGTCTCCATCCCTATTGCTTGCATACGTACAGAGGAATGCCTGGTACAGAGTGAGTGCTCAGGGAATATCGAATGAGAGAGAGGAACGTAAAAAGATGAGCATTTTTACTAAATGAGGATCATTTTACATTGATAGCTCTGTGACGAGCATTTTTTCCTACATATACAACAAATTTTGAGTGCCCATGCCCATATATGTGCTGCTACGATGAAATTTTTTGATGTTATCCATTCCTCCCATCCAGGAAGGAGTGGCGGCCCCGGTGCCCTGCCCACAGTGCTGATTGTCCAGCAAGAGTGACGGTCGTGAGCAAGCAAAGACCTGGTGAGTGTGCCCCCGAGTGTGGCCAGAAGCTGGAGTGCGGAGTCCTGTGGGCTGACTGAGCAGCCTGGATTTTGATAAGAGGTCTACAGGGAGCCATGGAAGGGTTGTCACCAGGGCCCTGCCCTGATCAGGGGGTGTGTGGCTGAAAGTTGGTGGAGGCCTGGACCAGGAAGGCAGTGAGGACAGTGGAGAGAAAGGATTCGAGGGCTACAGGGAGGGAGAGTAGATGAGATACAGTGAAGAGTTGATTGTGGGACGGGCTGGGGGAGGTGTTCAGGAGTTTCTGGCTGGAGTAGGTAATGAGGTGGGTGGGAAGGATACACAGTGCATCAGCTGCTGTGGGTGCAAAATCAGCTTCCGGGTGATGTCCTGGGACTTGCACCGGGATCTATCTGTGTATCTGCCTTGCTACTCATAGAAGACTGCCTGTCAGCTGGAGGTTAGAGTAGAAGGAGCACGGTCAGAGGCCTATCCCTTCTTGTCTCTTTGAGGCCACCTTCTTCCTGTGAGAAGTACAGACAGGCTGAAGTGGTGGGGAATGAGGTTGGGGAGTGGGTTTAGAGTAACATGGTAGACCTTGGATGTCAGACTAAACCAACTCTGGAGTTTTACTCAGGGTGATTTGGAGGTATTGAAAGTTCTAAGCAGGGCTGGACAGGGTGGTGCATGCCTGTAATCCCAGCACTCAGAAGACTTAAGGCTGGAGGATCACCGTGAATTTGAGGCCAGTCTGGGTTACACTGTGAGTTCAAAGTTAGCCTCAACTACATAGCAGACCTTGTCTCAAAAAAAAAAAAAAAAATTCTAGGCAGAGAAGCACTGCCTGTGCACTCACCTATCCATTTGCCATTCATTTGTCTATTCGTGAAGTATGCTTGTTGTGGGATAAAACAAGGAATAAAGTGCATGTGATGCACTTGATCACATTTGCATTTTTATGAGCTAACAGCTGCCATTGGTTTGTGTGCCGGATAGGTTGGAAGTGACCAGAGGCAGGAAGCCCACCATGGAGGCTGGAGGTGGTTGGGACTGGAAGCAGGGCAGCTTAAAATGTACAGACAAATTGTGCAGGACAAGGAAAGGGAGCTTTTGCTGAGGACTCGCTGGCTGAGTTGATGGTGCTGTCCTTGACTGAGACTGGGGCTCTGGAGGAAGAGGCTGCTGAGGTGGGCGAGTTCTCTTGGGCCATCCTGAGCTGAGGGCTTGGTGGATCTGTTCTCTCCATAAGCTCCTGGAAGGCAGAGCCTGTGCCTCTTGATCATCACCCTGCCCACTGACCAGTACTGCACAGGTGGCTAAAGAAGGCTGTGTCAGGGATGGGGCTGGACTGCTTGGGGAGGAAGTAGCAGCCTGGGGTATATGCTGTTTGTAAGATGGGCATCGGGGTTATGTCGAGGGTGCCACAGGAAGGGCCATGACACAAGTAGGAAAGGCCAGGTGGAGAGAGGGCTTGTCAGGATACCACGTGCTGCCCATCTTCCAGTGGGTGGGTCTGACTTGCCTGAAAGCCTATTCTCATCAGAAGAGGAACCTGAAAGGGAAGCCTTCTGTCCTCTAGGGAAGCCACTTGTTGATGGCAGTGTGGAGAGGTGAAGATGGAGTGTTCTGTAGGTCCTAGCTTTGCAGGCTAAGCTGGTTTGGAGGCTAGGAGAAGATGCTGTGAGATCCTGAGGCCCAAGAACCAGCTAGTGCAAGTTAAATTGTGTGTAGTGGTGCATGCCTATAATCTTAGCCCTCTGGAGGCTGAGGCAGGAGGAGCACAAGTTCAGGCCCAGCTGGGGCAACTCAGTAACTTAGGGAGACCCTGTTTCAAAATAAAAAGGTAGGGATGTAGACCAAGGTGAAGGCCCCAATTCCCTCCACCACCAGAAAAAAGAAAAAAGAACTCACTGCCAGGTTGGTACTGCCTTGGGTCCAGGGCCCAGGGCTCCTCGATGACCGTGTTCTGGGGCAAGGGTCAGGTCAGACCTTAGGCCGAATTGGCAAAGCAGTGCACTCTATATCAGTGTCTCAGCCTCTGTACTGTTGACAAATTGGAGCAGATAATCCTTTGTTGTGGGCACTGGCCTGTTACTGTAAGACATCTAGCAGCATCGCAGGTTTCTTTCCACTAGATACCAGTAGCACCCACCCCCCAACCCCAATCTTCATTTTTCTTTGTTTGATTTAGTTTTTTGAGTTAGGGCCCCTTGCAGCCTTGAACTTAGGTAATTCTCCTGCCTCAGCCTCCCAAGTGCTGGGATTACAGGTATGTGCTAGCACACTCAGCCCCAGCCCCAGCCCATCCTGACAATCAAAATTATCTCCAGACATGCCTAATATCCCATGGCGGTGGGCAATCTCACTGTGGCTTGAGAACCACTGGCCTGCATTCCTCCTGCTCCCTTCGCTATGTTGTACAAACCTGAAGACTGGAGGGTCAGTCAAGGAAGGTTAACGATGGCTCACTAGAGCTGAGTGCTGAGGATACGTGAGTGGCTGTAGAAGAGAACAGGGAGTGCGGAGGCCCAGAGCAGCAGAGTTGGTAGCATTGATCCTTGGGGGCTTCCCAGGCTGGGCTCCAGGCTCTGTCCCTCCTCCTGACTGCTCCTCCACTCCCCAGAGAAGCTAATGGCTGTAAGGCACTCAGTGCAGCCTGGGAAGCCCCATATTAGCTGTGGGTAGAGGGCTGCTCCCGGCTGTGCTCACAGATTGGGCCCCCTGGCTAGCAAGAGGGAAGGCAGTCTGAGGCGATTCCTGCCAGCTCCTTCCCTGGGGTAGGGGTCGTGGCTAAGACTGATTTATTTCTCTTATAATCCAGTGGTTGCTTTGGTGAGAGTTGGAAACATGTTGGTTTTCCCTTCCCAAGTGTAACTGGGCCTGTTTCCGCCTCCGCGGCTGTTACTGCAGTGCCACGCGGTGAACTGTCCAGGACATGACAAAAGGGCTCGGTTAGCTGCCTGCCGCTGGTCAGAAGATGAATGGCCTCCAGCTCTCTCTGCCCTGCGAGCTCACCTCATTGCCCAGGCCTGGCCTCTCCCCTTGGCTGACCACTGTGTGGGCCCTGAATCTCCCTCCTTTCTACCTGTGTCCATTTCTGAGTGCCAGCCTTCAGGGACCAGTGTCCTGTCCTGGGGAAGAAGGTGGGGGAGGCTCTATGAACAGGTGGTATTTGGAGACTAATTAATATTAGTGAATAATAACTCATGCCCAAGGGAAATAAATCAATCTGTGTTTGCATATTCATGAGGGGGCCTTGGGAATGATCCCAGCTGTTCTCCAGCCGGGATTCCTCCATCCTGGCATCACCTGGCTCCTCAGGCCCCTCAAAGGCTGGCAGGAGTGGAGTGGTTAGCATGGGCCATGTGGAGGTGACATAGCCTCTGTGTAGCAAGCATTTTCTGTGACATTTGTGTGCGAGTCCCGCAGCTCACTGTACTTCTGCTGCCTGCTTTCTCGTCTTAACTCAGAGCAGCGATTCACAGGCCCTTTGGTTCACAAATCGGTACATTCTCCAAAAGTATTTGGGGGCCAGACAACAAACCAGATTGCTTGGCAGTTTTTCGTTTGCTAACTAAGGACGTTATAAAAGAACAACTGCTATCTGCTATCCCCATCATGGCATACAAGAAAAGACATTTTAGCACCAAGGACAAAATTTTAGAATAAAGGACAGTTCTTCCTAAGAAAGGGCAGTTGGCAGCTTCACACTGATGTAGCAAAGAAAAAAAATACATTAAAACCATTCTGAATGTTGAAAAATTGCATCCAATTATATTCTATACCATAAGGCATGTAATTGTTTTGCTGCCCAAGTGTGTCAGTGTGGTAGAACCGATGGTCTGCAGTGCAGTCCAGGGATTCTGAATTGAGCTTGAGTGTCCAAGTGTTTGGGCCTTTTACTTATTTACTTACTAATTTTTTTTTTTTTTTTTTTTTGGTGGCAGTACTGGAGATTCAGCCTAGTACTGGTTATAGTCCCCTGATGCATTCTAGGCAAGCATTCTTACTGCTGAACTACATCCCTCGCCACACCCCCACCAACACCTTATACACAAAAGTGAGATGACTTTGTAAAAGTAGATCGGCCTTTTTTTGTGTTATTTAAATTTTCTTTTTTTTTTTTTTTTTTTTTTTTTTTTTTTTTTTTTTTTTTTTTTTTTTTTTTTTTTTT
>RJWM01035969.1:0-18504 GCA_004363535.1 Dasyprocta punctata | reverse complement strand
GAAGAAAACTTCCTAACCTGAGGAAGACCTAAGGATGTCACCAATAAAGACAGCTGTCCTGCAGGACAAAGTCAATAAAAAAGCATGTGGGGCGCAGGCAGACAGGGCTGGGGGTATTTGTTACTCTACTCTTACCTTGCAAGCATTTGATACTCAAAATTATTTAACATAAAAGCCAAATCACAGCCTGGGGCTCCGTGGGTACGTTACGCTTGTCCGTCATGTCATCTGAGGGTGGCGGTATCCGGGTGCCATTCTCCAATGTGTGAAAATGATGTGAAGATTTGCCACTGGCCCCAAAGAGCCTTCCACCGAAAGCAAGAATGTGAGGATTAGGACTCTGTGCCAAGAATTACACACTTCACTTTTCTAACCTAGAATGACAGCCCTGAACGCAAAGATACTTATCACTGAATAATGAGTTTAAGAAAGCAGAGGAACACAAGAACAAAGAGAGAGAAGAAAAAGCTGCCCCCCGCCGCGCCCCCCACCATTTCAGTATTTCACTGAGCTGACTGGCAGGTGGCTGAGGCAGGGAAATCTCCAGCTCAGCAGCTCCAGCCCATTTTGCTTCTCCTTCAGTTTCTCTCCATGGAGTGTGGACCCTTACAGAAGAACCACCATACAACATCTGAATTAAGTATTGAAAGAATCAGTAACATTTTGTGCTATGCTGTTGTCCTCAGTTAAAGTTAATAATTCTGGGTTTGAGAAACTCAAACTCCTAATGTTATTTTAATGACATCATTTATTTCCCAGGGACCAAAGCCACTGCCACAATTCTCACACATTTTAAATAAGCAAGGAAGAAACCGTCTACACAGCTAACAATCAATACAGTGGAACAAAGATAAAGCAAAGTTTCACGTCCTGTTAGGGAAAAAATCTGTATTAAAACATCCTGCAAAAACTACCATTATGTGTCAATTTACATCCTATTACATAATTATTCCTCAAAATATTTTGTCTAAAGTTTTATTCAAAATGTTTTTGCCCAGAATTCACTTTCTCTTGATTTATAACAAATAAAAACCAAATGACAAAAAAAATGCCACAATATGTCTTGCATGTATTGCTCAAATGACTTAGAAAAATAGTAGCTGAAAAATTCTGAACATTTTTTTCAGCTGAAAATTTGAGGTTCAGTCTCCTAACACATTACTCATGCTAATAAAATCCTAACCACAATGAGCTGGTCTCTGAGCCAAAGCCAGGCTTCCCCTGATACAGCCCTGATGCCCCCCGTGCTTATAACTACACACACTCTGTCTGCCACACGACTCCAGTAAATTTAAGAATTAGAGCGGCACATAAAGAGGGGAACACGATATGACCAACTTTAATGTACTGATAATGTTTTAACAGTTGGGAAGAAAAATTGATCTATAACTCTAACATTTTAAAATCTTAATTTTCTTAAGATATTTTTGACACTTTCAATTCAAATTTCAGACATCAGAGTTGGAAATTTACATGCTTGTATACTTGTGAAGTTTTACGATAAATAAGAAAGGGCCAGGAATATAGCTTGGAGGCATAAGTGCCTCCCTAGCAATTGCAAGGTCCTGAGTTTGATTCCCGATATAAAAAAAAAAAAAAAAAAGCCTAAACAAGAAAGATCCTTCTTAGGTCTTTGTTTTAAAATTCCAGTTCCTATGGCTATCATCACTGGAAATAAATGCAAGGATAGCCGATGTCATACACAAATTTACATTTTCAATAAATACATTTCTATTTAAACTATCGCTACCATTTATAATTTTTGCTTTCATATTAAAATGTAAGTATACACCTCCAAACTATCTTTGACATTATTTTGGGTGGGCAAAACACTTTCTGGAATCCCACAGTGTACAGCACAACTCTAAGTCCCTCAAAGGGAACCCCCTTTCGCTCAAATGGTCTGGGTCTGGGTGGCAGTCCTGAAGCTGATGATTTGATGGAGTCGTGTTTCACCTCTCTGAACTAGTTTTCTTAATTGCAGATTAAGGAAGTTGAATTAGATAATCTTCAATTTCAACAACTGAGTGTGCAAAGGTGTAGTACAATGTAATTTAATAAAATATACGCATCAGTGCCTCAGCAGTTCACTTATTCTCTCCTATAAAACAGAAGAGAAAGAGGAAGGAAAGAGGGAAGGAAGGGGGAAGGAAGGGGGGAAGGAAAAGAAGAAGGAAGGAAGGAAGCGAGGCCGAATGGCTCGCTCGTTGCCACGTGCCTGCCGTCCACCCAGGGCACTTCGTGACACATCAGCCACCCACAGACACTTGGAGGAACGCTGCTCCAGACCAAAGCACAAGTCACCCCTGCTGAGGAGGGAAAGGACTGCTGGAGCAGCTGCAGCTCACACAGGAGAGCGAGTCACCTCACAGTGGGTCCCAGAGGTGGCTGAGGCGGCACGCACGCCATTAGCTCAGAGCTGGCTCCGCGGAATGAAGCAGGTTTGCAGGGGAAGCTGAGAGAGGCGTCCGCTTCAGAAAGCAAGTATGATGGCGGTTACTTTCCTTGTGGGAGAAAACACGTGCCCGGCTGTTCACCTCAGCTCACGGGATTCAGAGCTGATCGAGGACTACGCTGCTTAAAGAGTGATGTGCAAATCACGACGGCTCACGCCTGTCGTCCCAGCACTCTGAAGGCTGAGGCAGGAGGATCACAAATCTGAGTCCAGCCTGGGCAACTCAGCAACTTCATGAGACCCTGTCTCAAAATAAAAGAGAAAAATATGGGCATGAAGCTCTTGGGAAGACCCTGGATTCAATTCTTAGTACTACAAAAATAATATAAAAAAAAAAAAAACAGTGAAACAGTGACACGAAGACGGAGGACAGTCTGTCAAACCAACACACCACGCTGCTCCATCTCCCTCTTGGGCTAGAGTTCCACAAAGAAATCTGAAAGCTACAAGGAGCCTTGTGGAAAGGGGAAAAAGCAGCAGCTCCTGAATTACGGCAGCCACGGGTCTCATGCGTGGGAACACTTGTGAGTGCTCTGGTAGTAGCAGAGTAGGGGGACAGGCTGGTGATTGCTCCTGGTGACACCCAGGCAGGGAGGCAGCGCTTCATCAGGTCCCATTTTGGCAGCTGCCGTGTGCAGGGTTTTCACCTTTCCTCCCTAAACCACGTTTCAACACTGAGGTAGCAAACAAACATGCTCTCTGTGAAGCACGTGGCGGGGTCCTGCCTCCATCAGAAAGCCTTTGAGGAGAAAAGTTCAAAGCGTGAGCCTCCGCTGCCGCCCAAACCCCCTTAGCAACGCTGCTGCGAGACTCAGGACAGCAAGGAGGAGCCTCAAGTTTCCCGTTTTCTGAGGGCAGGCAGGGTGCTGTTGGAGGGGTCGGAATGCGGACCACGGAAGCAGCCAGTCCTGGCTCGGTCCTTCCTGGCGTGCACGTGGGCAGCTGTTCTACCTGCTCCTCGCGTCTCCGCGTGGGTCCCCTTCTGCCTCACTCCTTGCAGAGCCACCACTGTGCCTGCAACCTGCTCAGCTCCTGCCCCAATCTGGGGAGTCTTGGATGCCACATGCACCGATGCGCAGCTCTCTGACAAGCTTGCAAGAGACACAGCTGGGCGCAGAGCAAGAGATTTCCAATTAGACAAACCCAGTCTCCACACATAGCAAAACTATCAGAAAGACTACCTGCATAGGATCTATACAATGCGTGTGTATGCAAATGTGTGTATATGTGTTTGTGTGTGCATGTACATACGCATATTTAGGTGTGTTGCATACATATACACATGGCATGTATGAATTTGCATTTAAAAATACTTAAAGCTCTCTATTAGATGAGAATCACTGGAAGATAATAATAGTGGAGCTCAGTGCTGCATATGTAAAACATGAATTCCCAAGTTCACACTGTCTTAAAAATGTACTGAAAGGAATCTAAAAATAAGTATCTATGCCAGATCCATGAACCCACCTAAAACCATTTCAGCTTTTATCTCCATAGCGGGGGTCATACCAAGGCCACTTTCCCTTTCAGTGCACTTTGGGTGAGCATTTAAGCTTCACGGGCCTACTCGGCACCTACTCCCAAACGCCATGTCTGGGTTCCCCAGCACCCCCACGGCATAAGTGAGTCAGGGAATGTCTGCTTCTCAGGTCCCAAAACATGGACTGCAAAACATCGGGAAAGCTTGAGCACGTTCACTACGCGAAAGGTATCAGGATGGCCTGTCTGGAGAGGAGACAGGAGCGTGGGGCTGAGCTCGTGGAGAAGACAAATCTGCGCTCTTTTCCAGTCATCCTGTACCTCACTTCTTGGACCAAGGAAACCCCCTCTCCATAAGGTAAACCTAATTCACAGTAAGGATTTGACTTCCTATCAAGGCACTGATAGACACTGGGAAAGGAATGAAACCAAGTAGAAACCGATGGCAAACTCATTGCTCTACAAGGTTCTGGGTTCTCGAATGAACAACGAGGAAATATCCCACAGAAATTAATGCTTGGCTTACACTAATCACCACCTTGACTTGCTATTGAAATTATAAAACGCCAAGTTTATCCAGAGCTGGAGCTATACCCTGTTTCCATTTCCAAAATATTTAACACAAGCCTCGATGTGGGACTATAAATTCTACCCACCATTATTTGAGTCCCATTTTTGATAAGTGAATAGTCCCTGATACTGGAATTACATTTCATGGCTAATAGGCTCTCTGATTACTAGGAATTGTTGCTATTTAATTTTTAAAATGTTGCTTAGCCAAGACAGTCATTATGTTCTAATGAAAGCTGGATCATTTCATGACATCTCCTGCCGCTGCCGCTGGGGCGTGGGCAGCACTCCTCACCTCTCTCGAATGGGCTGCCCCGCGCTGGAACGTGGCTGAACAATGCCCGAGCAGGAAGCTGTCCAGGCAACTTAAGCTGCAGCACACGTCACCCTATTTATATAATGTAGCCCGGGAGTCTGTTGGGATACAGTAACTTTGGTGCCTGGGAAAGCATTTCTGGAAGTACACCTCGTTTTCACAAACAATATGTGTGCAACGTTTTCGTGCACTTACTCAGCATGCTCTCCTCAGCTCAGTGGGGCCTGCATTTTTTCATAAAACAACAGAACAATAGAATATATGGTCTCCTTCTTCCCACTGGGCCAGAAGAGTAGAATGCATAAGCAGTCAGACTGTGGGGAAAATGTGGGAAAGATATCAAGTTGGTGAGCTAGGACAGACTGAACACGCCTCAAACTCAAGAACAACTGAAGAAGGAAAGAAACGCAAAAGGCTCCGGCGGTAGTCTCAGAAGCAAGTGACCAGTGACCAGGCGGCTGGCCACAAGCTTCCTTTGTCAGTGTGCAGAGCTGTAGCGAAGGCCAAATGAGCTCCAAAAAGTCACCGCTAGGCCAGTGCAGCCAGTGCAGTGCTGCATGGCTCCTTGATGAAAAACTAACCAAGAATCGCAGATCTTGAGTTAATGGTGTTGGAATCTGAATCATCACTTTCATGCTTTTAAGACTTGTGATTCTTGAGTTCCACAACTCTTCCAAGCACCATAACCTGCACAGTGGAAATTAAGATAACACCCAACATTACAGGTGCAATAAGCAATAATCAGAGAGCACAGGATCAGGGGGTAGCGCAAGGCTGGTGTTCAGTGAGGACTCAGGTAGTGCTCAATGCCAACTACTATCATGTGACTGGGTTTATGAACACTAAAAATAAAAAAAAAATGTGACTTTATAATAACCATCCTGAAATGAGGTTGGCTTACATCTTTCAAGACAAATTTTACAAATACAGATAGTCAGCCCCCTAAGTTCACAAGCTCCACAGCCATAAATTCCATTAACTGTGGACCGAAAACATCATTTTAAAAATTGCATCAGGACTTCAGGATCCAGGGGGCCATGAACTGACCCCTCTGCACTAGGAGACAACTGTAAGTTAGGAAGCACGGGGCTGTTCGGAACGTGGAGTCTCCTTTTAGTTCATGGACACTTTGTTCTTCAAACGATTAATGAAGGATTCTATCCCTGTACATCTCAGATTTTGTATGCATTGGATTGGTAATTTCAAAACCAAGTTTTGGCTTTTTGATTTTTGGTGTTTTGATATTTTTTTGTTTTAAATCTCTCTCCCTCTCTCTCTTCCTCCTTCCCTCCTTCCCTTTCTCCCTCTCCCTCCTCTGCACTAGAAGTCCTTTTTATGATGTCATACCTACTTACAAGCACCCTAGGGATGCCATAAGGACCCAGTCTTGATTGATTGAACTCATGCAGGGTTATTCACAAGTGCACATATACACTGGCTATCAGAGAAGTTCACCAAATTCATGCACGTGCTCTTTATCCTTTCACCCATGCAATTTTGTGCAATGTATAGCCATTGATATTCTGATTAAAACAGGAACTGAAGTCCACCATGTTTAAGTGCCCTGTGAAAGCTCACCATGAAACGGAGCCAGAATGAGGCTCCAACTTGACATCCTCCCATACTGAGCTCATTCATGAAACACCATACCAGTGCTCTTCAGCCTGCAGAAATGACTCCTGAGCTTATTAGTGAAAGCAGCACCAACTCACTCTGAAAACTGAACAGTGAGCAGAGAAAACTAGTGGCTGAGGGCTGGGATGAGCTCCCCCTACTGTGAGTTGTGCAGAACGCACTGTGTGCTCGCACCAGAGATGATGCAGCTTTCTGGGGATGGATGTAGTCCGCTGTGGCCCCGGTGCCATGGTGATCAGACTCCAGTCTGCAGAGCTCAGTGTTCTGCCCTGATAAAGCTGGGCTTGGTGCCCAGGGAAAGTACAGAGGATCCTCACGCCGTGGCTGCTTGGCTCGCCCATGTGCTGGGGCTGTCTGGTAGTGCTGGACCCACTCATGGCTCCCTGGAGCGAGCCAGAGCTCGCGAGGCAGTACGACTTCATGCAGAGGCTTTCTAAACAGACAGAGGAGCTCTGTTGTCTGTTGTCTGCCATGGGAAAGGAGTTCTCAAGCAAATGTCACTAAAAACACACTATCACATTCAGAGGAGCATGGGGACTTGGAATTCAAAGTAGGTGAACAGTTTGCAGTTAAATGGAACAGAAGTTGTACTGATTATAAATTACAATCTAGTTCATCTTGCATTGATCAGTAAAACAGTTCATTAACAGTCCGATGATCATGACAGAGAATCTGGCTATTTTTACACCAAGTGCCATCCCGAGGTCTGCAGGCTTCATGGTGACCTGAACCCAGCATTGCTGAGGCACCTCCTCCCCCTGTACCCAAAACAAAAGCAGCAAACAAACAAACAGTGCTGGAGGAGCAGGATGCAGGTACTGATGTCCGCCATCCAGATGGTGGCTGTTTACTGGGCATGGAATGCAACTTGTGCAAAGTAAGCCAGTTGTAGGGCTCTGCTCTGTAACGTTGTGCTAAGAGCTAACAAATGCTGCACTCCACACTTTAAAATCATTAAGAGGAGATATCACATGATGTGAATTTAGCACATGTTTTTAAAAAATATTTTAGATCTTCTCTGGGAAGAAAGTGATGCCTTGATTTTCACATTGTATTAAACACAGTCTTTGAATCATAAAGGCTTCACTTTGAATGCTACCTCCGCCCTTTCTCACTTAGAAGCTGTGCACTCCCCCAGGCTGGGCTCTTCATCTGCAAAATGGGGATAATTATCTGTGCCCTGTGGGTTGGTAGGAAAATTCAATGAGATATCAGTTATGAAAGCAAATAGCCTGATGTCTGACCTAGAACTAGGACACATCCTGTTTCACATCTTCCCCTCTATCATTATGACTTTTTAATACTGGCATGTTTACTTAATTTAACGTGAGGTGTAGCTCTAGACTAATCACCTAAAGTGCAAGTCAATCCCTATGCTAAATGCAGTTTTGCCTTCTCATGGTAATTAACTTCTGTTTCTTAGAAACTCTTGTAAATCGGCCCAATCCCTTCAAGCTTTATTCTATGACTATAGTGCTGAGAATCAAATTAAAAGTTGAACATTATGATACAGTTTACATACTTCACTGCAGAAAGTCCATGCATCACGCTGGTCTGCTTCCTGGCGCAACACCATCAGCAGTCCAGATGTGCAGCTTACTACTTCAATCAACGGTGAATGTTGTAAAACCTCAGTTTCATTTAGAAAATTGCAGGTCACTCAATTTCTGTGTAAGGGAGTCTTCTAACCATGGGATGTGGTAATTAAAAGCAAAATTATCAATCACTTTATTCACCACAATATGTTTTGGATGATGCAAACATCACACTAAAAATATTCCCAAATTATTCTTAAGCAGAGTACTAAAAACGTAATTTCCTATACCACCTACCCACAAATGAATCTAGTAAAAACTGACTTCTAACCATGTACCTATTTTAATATTTTCCTTAAACAGATGACAAATATATTACCAACACTTCACAGAAACATTTTAAATAGACTCATACATACTGAAATATTTTGAGAAAGAATTGTAATGCCACAGAATTAAAGAGAATGAAAATTCAAATACTGAATTGATTTTAATAAGACACTTGGCTATAGTTTAGCATAGCAACAGTGCTAAAAATAGGTAATGAGAATACATTTTTTCCACTTTCATTAGAGAACACAATGTATGCCCAAAATGCTCAGAAGGAATGACTACACTGTAAGAGATAAATAAGAGCAAAGAAGCCACAGGGTATGAATTTTATCTCTCTTCCTTGCAGCTTTAAACCATAGGGAGTTAACATAAATCCGTGTTTCAATATGTTGTCCTGAATACCGCGGGTACTGATACACATCTGTTCATTCCCCTAGCAGCACTTTAGCGATAGAGTGGGTTGATGCGTTTGACCCTCAGTCTGTCCTCGCTCTTTGGGACCCTGAAGCTGTCGTGAGTTCTGGAAGACCTGCTGAGAGACTAGCTGCAAAGTATCAGTTCAATCTGCTCAAATTACAGGGCAGCTTGGTACAGAAAACCAAACTCACTGTACACGAGCCAAGCTCTCTTCAGCACCACGGACAGCGCTCATAAGGCTGTGTTCCTTTTTGAGTCTGTACTTCAGACAATTTTTTGGGGTTCTGCAGAATTCAAGTAAAAATGAGGCGACTGCTCTCAGAAAAGCATTCCAGAAAGCAGGCACCTGGACTTTCTGTTAGTGCACTGGATGGGGCAGTGTAGCAGAAGCCCAGGAGGGCCCTGAAGGCTCCCAACAAGACAGTTAATCCTATAAACGAGGCACAAAGGAATGGACGTCATGCTAAAAGTAAGAGATTTAAAAAGGTTGGGGACTGATGAGGTGATAATGTAAAAGCAGGAAAGCACAGTGAACAAATTCAGAGAAGCTGGGGGCATGTGCCAGGGCTGGACAGGGCAGATAATGCTCCCCACAGTTGCTGCCTGGGTCGGCTGGGTACCTTGGCCCCTCCTATATCCTCACTTCAGTCCCAAGAAATCACGGTTATTTTTCGTGTTGCAGATATAAGAAAAATAAAGATGAAAAAAGTTAAATAGCTTGGTTTAGGTTCCACAAGTAGAAACTGACAGAGCTCAAACTCAAACCTCAAATCTGTATCATTCAAAGCTCAAGGTGAACTAGAGATATGGAAGAAAGACTGAAAGAAAAAAGAAGGGGAAAAGAAAGGACAAAAGGGAGAGAAAGACGAAAAAGGAAAGTGAGACAGACGGGACAGGAGGAGGAGGAAGGGGAAGCAGCAGAAGAAACCGGACTCATTTTTCTTCTGTCATCTACACCTTCGCAGGCTGCCTAAGATACTTCTACTCTTTGAACACACACATGCAAATATATGTTCAAATAGGAATGTTCTGATTCTCGAGAAACAGAATTTTGTGTGTATTTATCTGAGATTTAAAAGCCTTAAATAATAAACAATGTGGATATAGCCTCCTCCTATTCATTTTTAACTCAATGCTCATTTAAGTTTAAAAAGTAACAGCAGACTATACAGTCTCCTAATAAGGATTAACTCCTCACACATGTAAGGAAGTTGCGAAGATGACACCAGAACAAACAGACAGAAATGGTTCTTGCTTCACTGATTCTTCCACATTTGTCATAAATCCTAGAAGAATTACAGCTTCTCTAACCAGACACCACAAATCATTTCCAATCAGCATAAGGGCAATGCTTATTATTATGGAAAAATTCCCACTCACTTTTGCAAATCAATTACTGAACTATTAAATTACCTATGATTTTAAAAAGTTTTACAGGCAGTTAACCAATAATAAGGTATATATTTGATAAATATAACCTTTTCCAGGTGCAGAGGATTAAATATTATCGTGACAGCAAGACCAGGCAAGCACAGAGCAGAAGAATAATCTAAGATGTGCTATGCTGAAAATCAAAGCGAGCAGACTCACATGACTGGTGCATCCTGGAAGTTAACCAACATTTGCTTATCACCTGTACTCACGTACACTTCCTTGAGCAGTTGATTCATTCATTCTGCAAGCTTCTTGTAAATTTTATCCAGGTATAATATGAAATTTACTTGCAAAAACAAAATATAGTCCTGGTCATAAATAACAGATATTGAAATTCAAAATATGAATACACAACACTAGTGTCATATCGTGCACACAGTGCATGCTATTTATAAGATATTTTGAGAAATTTAGGGAAATATAAAACCAGGTAGAAGGCAGCAGGATAAGCTTCCTAGGGTACATGCTGCAGATGAATCTTAATGTTTATTCAAAGACAGAACAAAATATTGTAGGAGAAATAGTGCTTGAAGGGAAAACATTATTTAGGGTGCATTTTTTTGAGGTAAGTTCCTGCTGACCTTGCATTAATGGGGTTTGTCTATTGACATACAGTACTCTGTGCAGTGGGGATTCGACTGCCCCCTTCCCTCCCTCCTTCCATCTCTTCCTTCCTGAACACAGAGCCGGGCTTTGCCTCCATTTGCACAACCTTTGTAACCTTCCTGATCAGAAATTGTGTCTTCTCTTTGGGAACCTCTTTTGAACTTAGTAGGATATCTAACCACATCCCTAATTAATAGGCTACATTAAATATTTCATATATGTTGCTTTTATACCTGCATGAGTCATGATTTCATTGAATTCTGAAAATGCTTCTTTAACAGTGTACCCTAGATTGAAGATGCTAAAAGGACAAAGAGAATATCTGTAAAAAGCACTGTATGCCCTGTAAACCACAGAGAGACTTAAGTTTTAGAGAACAAAAGACAATCCTGTTAATACAATAAAATTTTATTCTCCATTGCCAGACAATGTTGTCTCCAAACTGTCAGAGAGAGAGAGAGAGACAGACAGAGAGAGACAGAGAGAGATCAGAATTAATGCAAAATGGGCTACTATCAACCCTACAATGTATTAAATAACTTTTTATAATTATGGAATAAGAACTATAATGATATAGCCCTCCTAGAAAGAAGAAACTGCCAATGTCATATGTGATTTCAACTTGTTCAGTTTTACTTAAATTGTCATGATTCTGATCTGCTGGGAATACAGCTTTCAAATACTGAAGATTCTGCATTGTCTGATATGAAAATTTTCTACTCTTAGAAAAAAAGAAGACCTAGTTATTCTCTCTACTGCATTTATAACACAGTAGACTACTATGAAACACCAGCAGCTACAACAGTACTAGGAAAAACAAGAACAACGAAGTGCCTGAGAATGAAAAACAAGTTTTGTATTTTGAAATATTTTGGCCTATCTTTCCTAGAGTACCAAACTTTTCTTCCATATTATTAAAATAGCTGTGAAGCTTTAGGCACAATAAGAATTTTCCATTGGCTTACAATAAACAGAGTTTATAATCCCCCCCAAGAATAGTATCATCCAGGGTCTTAGATAGAAGCATATAATTAACATATTTAAAGAGTGGTCAAAAATATGAAAGAATCAAATGAGAATAAAAGTCAAAATATCCCAACCATTTGCCCTGAAGAACAGAGAAAACATTCAGGTGATAAAATATCAATGCTGAGGCCACGGACCTCTCCCTCTCCTAACAACAGCATCAAGGAGCCCCTAAACAGCCCAGAGCTTGAATAGTCGGTATGAGGGAAACGCCAACAAATGACTCCTGCTGTGGTTATGTTTCTGACAACTGCAGGCCAAAGAAGTCTATTCCAAAAACTTCATCCACAAAGGTGGTCAGTGGACAACTGGGGAACAAGAGGAGGCCACGTGTTTCACAATAAACTAAACTGGGGGTCAAGGAGTTCACAGTGAGAAACGAGTAAGGCACACAATCCAGCGCCTAAAGACAACTGACTGAGTAACGATAAACAAATGCATTTCTTTGTGTTTGATGCAGGAGAACTTCTATTGTTCTTAAAGAAACTAGAGCTTACTTAAAATATGGCAGGAAATGGGCACTTCCAACCATAGGATACCATGAGTTTTCAATTCTTCTTAGAAAAAAAAGACATAATGATTTTAAAAATATGATAGCACATTAGCAACGCTTACATATAAAACATGTATAGACAGTGAAATTGCTTTCTATTTCATTCGATATGTGCAGTCACTTGGATAATCAAGTAATTTTTATCTGTATCACCTTGAAATTATTAGCAGTAACTAAGAATAAAGACTTAGGATATTATAATTAAAGGTTGAAAAAAAGCATAGCTAACTTGTAAAATATTAACCATGACAGATGCTTTCTAGAGAGTATCTACTGTGCACCGCTCATTCAGATATTTAATTAAAATCCCTGGTCCACCTAACACAGGTCCCTGGGAATAACAGAGCTTCATTATCCAGTATGACTTAGCACTAATAGATGTGTGCACTCAGTTGGAACAACTTTCCCTAAAATAATGTGTTATTAAAGAGCGCTGATGAAATGCTGTATATAAATGGGAAAGCTCTTCCATGACAGATACTCAAAAATGTCTTGTGGACAATACCTGGGTCTGGAAATGCATCTAGTCTCTTCACACAGATGGAAAGCTACATATGCTCTGTTTAACTTTAAAAATAAAAAGCACTGGATCATATACTAACTTTCATTTTGTAATTAGGTACACTTAAGGGCTCTCCAAAATTCAATAACTATTTCTACGCTTGCTTAGCATGCCCACTTCTAATCACGTCACTTCCCTACTTTGCTGTCAACAAGAACTCCCTGGCCCCACTGAGTTCATCAAAGAATATTCAAAGTTGTGTTCCAAACCTTGGTTCATACAGAATGTATTATTGGCAAACCTGTCTTCTATTACTTCTTTTATATTAATTTTCTCTCTCCTTCCCCGACACCCCTAACTCAGCTGGTTTTCCTACCTGGTGCCACTCAAACTCTACAATCCTTGTAACACCTTTTCTACTTCCCTCAGCCAGCAAGATTTTACAGCACTGCACATCTCGCCAATTTAAAATAATCTGTGTAATCCTCATTGCTTTTCAACTGACATTAATATTGCTTCACTCAAAGTATATATTAAAATAATAGTCTGTTCTTTTACTAGAAATGCTGCTGAAGGCCAAAAAGGAAATCATATCTTGATGAAATCCTTCATTAAAGTAGTGAGCAGGTTTTTTGCATTATGGAGAGATATGGGACATCACAGATTCTCTCTAACCTCTGTCTGAACTTCCCTGTAAGCCTCTGTTCACCTGCTAGTTACAGTTCTCACCTGGAACAACACCGCAGCACACCAGCACTATGCCCCCACTTTCCTGGCCTTAACCATTCAATCCTAAGCCGTGTGTTACTCAAGGGTGGTACAGCCACCCCAAAGTCCCTGCAACTGTACTCTGCCTGTTCCCACAACACTCGCCCTACCCACCGAAGCTGATGATTATCACTGTCACCTCTGTCACCACTGCCATTCTCCAGGATGCTTCCTGATTAAGGAACAAGAAAAGGTCTAGTGGAGCCAGGCGGTTTTGTTCTACCTCACCAAAGGAGCCCGTGTCCTGATCGTTTTCAGCGGGACACTCTTCACGGCCCTACCAAAGACATCCGTCTTCACAGAGGACAATCAGCCTCCAGCCAAAGATTTGGGGTTCAGGCTGCTGCATACCCACGCAGACCCCGGAAAACATCTACACCAATCACAAGGCAGCAAGCAGTACTCAGAAAACTGTCAGGTTCTCTTTGATTTCAGTGTGAACTTGGTCTGAGGGCTGTTTCTTCAAAGGAAACATTGTTGGGGAGCTGTCTACAGCACAGTGATGCTCTATTATTTTCTGAGGCGATTCTTCAATTCCCAAAGGCTAATTAATTATAGCTCTTGAGATAGTTAAAAAAAAAAAAACCTTTGGTAATGCCCCAAAGACCTAATTAACTCATTAGAGGTGAACATTAATTAGTCATCAGATAGTCTTAGGTAAAGGTCACCATCCACACTGCAGGGGAGCTGGAGACCCTCATCACCGGAGAACATTCACCCACAAATCAGAATATTCTCTACAAAGTGCAGCAGAAAACAAATACAACCACTTCTAACTCCCAGCTGGTGTGGTAGATGTCCTTGTTTGATTCTTGTTTCTTTAATCTAAAAACAATGTTCTTTCCGCTACCCACACTGAACTCTCTGAAGCTGGTCAGTGGAAGGGGCTCCAGCAGATAACACCCAAGGAAAAGTACTGAGATGAGAGCATTCAGTGAGCACCATGACTAATCAGAAACATCTCGGAGGAGAAAAGGCTGCCATAAACCAGATCTGTTATCCTAAAAGAGAAAAATATTGCCGGTCTGAGCAGGCTTATTCTACATCTTATTTTGTTCTGACATAATCACACCTTCCAACTATCATCCTGCAACAGAACCGTAACCATTACTATAACAGCTCCTACTATTATTTACTCAGGATAGCTTACTGCATGCCGGACACTGCATACACACACACAAGGTAACCGCAGACAGTCTGCAAAACTGGCATTTTCCTGTTTTTACAGAGGAACAGAAGCTTGCTCAGAAAAGTTAACCAAGTTTGCCAATGACAGATCTCCAGTAGCAGGAACAAAGGAGTCCAAACACAGTTCCATCTGATTTTAGTAACTATGCTTCTCACCATGCAGTCACGCTATCTCCAAACGGGCAGGAGAGCGTTTGCGCCTGAACACACAGCTGTCTATATGGTGAGCAGGTGCATTGTTTATTTACTTCTTCACTCAGGGCCCCGGATGACTGACCTGAGTTCTCTTTTACTTGTAACAATGTCAGTGAGCACTGTTTTGTACCTGCAGCGTTAACATTAACTTACAGCAGGCAGCCAGGCTGGGCGCTTGTAACATCGAAGATGGTCCCTAGGTTCAATGTGGACCTCTGATTTCACATATAATAATCAGCACTTTATTCTTTTAAAAAGAAAATGAGTTTCGAACTCAGCTTCGGCATGATTAGCTGCTAAGTCATCCGCTCTCTCTGAATACACACCGCTGTGCTCACTCCACACCTGTCATACAGGCCCCGCGTCAGGAGTCCCACCCGTTCTGTCCACTGTGCAGAGGCGCGCAAGAATCGACAGCCAGATGCTCCCAGAGCATGGCCCACGGCCACACAGCACATGACCTTCTGTGGGTTTGACCCAAGTTCTTTGACTATCGCAGCAAAGACTTCGGGCTGCAACAGCTTTGAGGATTTCAGAGAGTGGCCACCCCTCCTTGGCGACAGCTTGCTTTGTTGCTGGAATCAGTCCTATTTCATAACAGAAAGCTCCACAAGGTGTGAGCCCATGGCCACCAGCTTCCTCGTGAGAACAAACACCTCCACTTTCTCCAGAAACATCAGCCGCCCGGACTCCATCACTGGAGTAAAGCATCAGCTGGGACACACCCTCTGGGTTCTCCCGGCAGTGTGGGAACTTTCTTTTTCTTTAGTAAAGCGTTTTCTAGAAGAGACTAAAACTAGTACAAGCTAGTCAGCAACATAGGGGTCTTCCTGGACACTCTATCCTGTTGTGGAAAAGAACGGAAAACTTTCATTTTGCTTCTTTAGTCACAGGCCACTTGGTGGCTGTAACACCTACAAGATAGTTGACAAACGGACCTGAAACCCATCACAGTATGCTGTCATCTAGTGCCCATCACTGCTGCTGTCCTGCAGCCCAGTGGACCGCCTGGCTCATGCTCCCTAAGACCTCCGCACCCACGTGGTGGAGTCCCCGATCCTTACTGAGCAGACAGCAAGGCACACAGCTTTCAGACCTGAGGACAGATGACCTGAAACTCTGGCATCCACACCAGCCTGTCCAGTCACCATCAGGTCCAAGCTGTGGCGACCACCTTGGCTGCCGCTGCCTGGGAGTAAGAGGTGGAGGGCAGATCCTGGCGTCATCCCTGCCCACCTTCTCAATTACCTTAGGCTTTGTGTAAGCACAGTCGATGTTCACACGACGCAGCCAGAATCTCAGAACTCCATTTCTTCCCACCAGAAAGGAAAGCCAAAACAAGACGGGTCCCCAGACAGCAAGCGCGGGAGTGCGGGTCCGCATGGGTGCAGAGGTGTGCGGGTCCCATGGCAGGCGCCGCCTCGCGCCGAGGCGCAGACAGGAGGGAGAACTCGAGTTTGTGTCACACCTTTGCACAAGCACCTCCGATGTGGGAATCATCCTGTCTCCGCATGACACACTTCTCAGATTTTAAGACACGCTGCGATGGGAACTTCAGTTTTAATAGTTTCTTCTTCCTTATCACTGAGAGTAGAATCGCGGGAGAACACAGGCGAATACCCGGGAACCTGAAGGGACCAACCGAGGCAGCGAGGAGCGCTCACGGGTGCGTGCGACAGAGCTCGGCTCTGGGGAGGCAGAAAGTCAGGGTTCCCGAGGAGGACGCAGGCCCCGCTGCACGTTCACAAGCTGACTCACGGGTGCACGCCCGTGTCCACGTCCAAGGCAGGCAAGGGGAAGCTGCAGCCCTGGGGGCCTCCCCCGCTACCAGCAGCTGAGCAAACCCTGTACACAGAGCCACGACAGAAGCCCACCCGACAGACAGCGCGGCAGGCGGGAAGAAGCCCACCAGACCCGGACTGAGTCAGGGGTGCGCGACTTGCACAACCCCAGCCTGGGAAAAGCCTGCGACTCCTCGCTTTCCTTCCTTCCCTCTCCCCGCTCCCGAGGGCGCCGCCGTCCTCCTGCCATGCGCGTCCCTCCTCGGGAACTGGCTGCCCTGGCTTCAGGGTGGGCGGCCGCTGCGCTGACTGAGGGTCCTGCAGGGCGCTCTTTCCAAAGCCCCCGCTCGCATCGGGGCCCCAAGTCAGGTGTCCCCACGCCAGCTCGAGTCTGCCCGACAGCAAGACTCGACACCAGCGTTCGGAGCTCATTCTGAATTCCGGGTGGAAACCAACTGCGAAAGTGAGCAAGGGCCTGCCAGTATCCACGCAGCATTTCTGCGTGGCGATGCAGCGAATGCTGTCCTCGTATTATTCTCTGATGCACAGGAAGGAAATTATCTGATTTGACAGAGACATCGTTTTTAAATTTTTGAAGGAGAGTTGAGTTAATAATCCTTAAATTCATCCTTTTAAACATAGTTAAAAATTATTTCCCTGGAGAAGAAATACACTGAACACCATGAAGGGCTAAAATAGTCCATGTAAACAGCTCCCCCTGTAGTTGTGAAGCTTAAAGATTGCCTCCATTATTACCAGGAAACTGGGAGAAGTTAAATCCAGTAATGTGAACAGGAGACTGTTAAAAGATACTTAAGTTCTCATAATACATCTTTTATTTACTTTGCTTAGCTTTGTAGTAAAGTACAGTTATACACAAAATTCTGAGATCTATTATGTACACTTTGCTTAATTTTCTTAAGTGCATTTATATATAAAACTTTGAGATCTATAACAATAACACAGCATTTAGGTAACTTAACTGTCTATCTGAGTTATTAAGTCTCCCAAGACCACAACACAAAATAATCCCAAAGGACCCCTTAAAGTCAGTTGGTATTTCCAGAGGAGTCATGTGCTATTCATTTATTCTTGTGAAAACTAAAACATGAATCTACCCAATAAATGAACAGAAATTAAACAATGAAAAAAGAGACTGATACCTGGATCACAGAAATACTGTCTTTAAAACAAGCAAACAGATTCAAAACTTAAAGCCATGAAATAATACAGATGAATTCCACTGTTCTACTCCAGAGCAGGGACAAGGCAATGTATTTAAATTCCTTTTTAAAATAGAAAATACTGGCACTATTCTTTAGTGAACTTGGAAAAACTGTGCTCAATCCCAAGTCTTGTGCTTTTGCAGAAATGACACTGGAGACTGAATGGATTATTTCTATTTATATCTTACATCTTTCAGGAAGGGATTTACCATATTGTCGCCTGCCAAAAAGAAGGGCTTTTCCAAAAACAGCAATAACAAGATGAAAACCCATGCTCAAAATTCAACAAATAGTGAAATAAGAAGCACTAGACAAATATATAAATTTAAAACCAAGGAATTGGAACATACACATGTGTTACGAAAATAGTGGATACCAATAGTCAATACTATCACTGTGGTTAAACTTCAATCTGGTCCTGAGTTTCCAAGCAGACCACTGTTAACATGCAACGCGATTAGAAATAAGTGATACAAAAAAAAGAG
>RJWM01035968.1:0-18498 GCA_004363535.1 Dasyprocta punctata | reverse complement strand
GATCCTTCAGTTAATCTTGATAGTTGATTTTGACAGTGTGATAGTTAATCATGATTACCAACTTGATTGGTCTCAGAAATGCCTAGGAAATTAATGAAGCACACTTCTGGGTGTGTGAGAGGTTGTTTCCAGAGACAACGAACTGATCTGGAACGTTTTCCTCGAATCTGGGTGGTAAACAAGGCAGGGACTCAGAAAACGCAAGAGTGGAAGAAGAGGAAAGCCCATGAGCACAGGCTCTCTGGCTTCTTCCCTCTCTCTCTTTCCTGGGCACGATGAGGTGAACTGTTCCTCTACCATGCGTTCTGCCACGCTGTTCTACCTCACAAGCCCAGAAACAATGCAGCCAGATGACCACAGACTGAAACTTTTGAAACTGTGAGCCAAAATAAACCTTTCCTGCTTTAAGTTATCTTAGGTATTTTATTACAGCAACAAAAAACTCAGTAACACATTTGGAGAAGCCTGGGACACCCTAATCTTTGGGATAACAACATGGCATTTAGAACATTGTTAGTAGGTCTCAGGTTTGTCTGAGATTAGGATCTAGAGGAGAAGACCTGTCTTCAATATCAGAACAGTGCTTCCAGAATCTCTTCCTTGCTCTTGCACTTTTACATCTCATCACCCTCCATAATCACTCCAGGGTAAGGAAACAGACCTAAGATCAGTCTGATTTACAGAGTCCTAGCTAGAGGGTTAAATACCCCTCGACACGCCAGGAGGTAGCAAGGAGGTGAGCAACCTTACATCTCAACCCAAAAGTTGAACCTTTCCCCAAATATAGGCTAAGCTGTTCTCCATGGGCTATTTTCCAACATGTTGGAAATTCATGTAGTCAGTTTCCCAACGGTATTGCAAAATACCTGAGATAGGAAGAGAAAAAGTCGATTTTGGTTCACTGCTTGAAATTTCAGTCCAAAGCCTGTGCACCTGACTGATTTGGGCTTGTGCTGAGGCAGCATATCATGGTAGGGTGCATGGTTGAGCCAAACCACTTACCTCCTAGCCAGGGAGCAAAAGAGTGATGTCTACCTGACGTCCGACAATCCCCTTTGAGGGTGTGCCCCCAATGACCTGAATATCTCCCACTAGGCCCTGCCTCTTTAAGTTTCCCTCTCCCAGTTGTGCCCCCCTGGCGACTGAACTTTTAACATATGGGCCAAACCACAGGTTATGGGCACATAACCTTGGTTGTGGAAATTTGGGGAAAAGGTACAACTGGAAGTTGGGGTAGAACTCATCCTGCTTACAGTTCTCCTGCATGGTGCTCCGCCTTGACCCTTTTACTGGTATTGCATGGTGCTGGGAGCCATGGGGCAGAAGGAACTCTCTCCCTAGTGTCTTCCTTTGGCTTCTAGGATGTGTTCTGCCATCTTCCTCATTTGTCAATAAACAATTTATAATTTTTCCCACAGACCCACTCCCGTAAGTGGCCAAGGAGATATATTTAGGGGACAAAAAGTAACCACCTCGTTTAGTCCACATGCATACCCACATACTGTGTACAATACTTATAAAGTTTCTCCATATGTGAAAGGTATCAGTGCTTGTTCCCTCCAGCACTCTTGTTAATGCCATTTGCATGAAAACTACACTGCCTTGTAAAACCAGAAAACAAGGACACTTCCAAATTTGGAAGTCTCAGTTTGCAGACTGGCTTCCAAAAAAAAGTTTCAGGTTTGATGGTTGGAAACTCCCATCGAAATTTTTCTAAGTAATGATGTTCTTAATAGCAGTTTTGTCCCCATAAAAGCCAATATCACTCAGTATGGCCAAAATATTGCATACTCACAATAGAAATATACAGTTATGCTCTTTCAACATTCATAAACAGAGTACTAACTGCTAATATTGAAAATACGATCAAGGCTTTTTTAAAATCTTGAATTGATAACAAGAAGACTTATTAGAGGATGAAAAGAAAGTCTATAAAGAATTTTATGGTTTCTGGACACTGGTAGATATCATTAAACACTTTCATTTTCTTGAAGTGCAGTCCAAGCATTACTCATCCTAACCTTGATTAAGGTTGTTTCTGGCTCACATTTAGACCACAGAGAGTGGGAGGGAAAGCAAAAGAACAAAAAGGAGGAGGAGGAGAAAGAAGAGAACCAGGAGGAAGAGGGCATGTTTAAAGATGGATTTACAAGTGAGAAATATATTGTTTGATGACCATAGATGGGGAAAATGTGATAGAAAAGGGAATGTTTAGAAACAAACATCAGGACAGGTAAATATTTGTGCCAGCTTCCCTCTTGATTGCTGCCTGGAGTTGCCTGGGTGAGAAGATGGTATAGAGGGGATTTCAGAGTGGTTTATTTAAAGGTGGGAGATGGCAAATCAAACTAAAATTTTGCCAACTATAAGTCCTCAGAGAGTCAGATATTTCTAACCTGGAGAGCACCTTTATTTTCTGTGTTCACATTAACCACTCATCCAATGATTATAAAATGGAGTGGGTTTTTTTGTGATATCTCATTCTGTTATCATTTTCATTGTCTAGAGTTTGACATTGACATTGCCTGGAAGTAAGATTTCTGGGTCTGAGTTACACTCTCTCTTGCTTCCTCTGGGTCAGTGTGTTCTATGACTTTGCATATATGTACGAATGACCTTTTTCCAGGCATCACAAATCTTCCTGAAGTCCTCACACACTTGAGAGTTAAATACGTCTAGTTAAATACATGATGTCTCTCTACTGCAACAGCAAGAAAGAAAAAGGAAAATTTTTGTGAATGGAGATATTTCTCTCAGTTAGACATAGCAATTCAATAGAAATAGTTATCGGATGAGTCATCCTTGACTCATCCTCTATGAATGGAAAATTAAGCAGTGCAATGAAGTTTCTAGCCTTTGTCCTTAAATCTGGAACATGTCTCAAATGGTAGGCTGTTGCCTAGGAAATCAAGATTATAATAGTTAGGTTCTTGAATAATAGAACTACTTCTCAAAGTGAAGTTATCTAAAATGCATGTCCTCAATATCAAGAACAAAATCAGGTTTATAAAAAAACTCAATAAATATTTGTTGAATAAAATAACCTAAGAGTGGATAGGGCTGTGAGGAAGAGAGAAGAGTAGAGGGTTGCTCTTACTTTTTGGCTTTGGGGGTGGGCAGTGTCAACTTGTGACAGTATTAACTAAGAGGAGGTATTGAAGGTATATAGTGACCTTAGTTTTGAACTTGTTGACTTGAGGGGCCTGTGGGATATCCTTGGATATCTGGATGTGCTTTTAGAGAGTGTGTATTCCGAAAATGAAAACATCTTGCTTATATGAAGGGAATCTATCTTTCCAGGATGTTCCCCAGAATTCTCAGGTGTTTGAAGGGTGATTGGCTCATGGCAGTGTACTCATGGGTGGAATCACCCATTGATGAGTCAGCAGCTGAGGGTTCTGCTAGGAAGTGGGCCCTGGCTGGAGGCAGGTCACTGGGGGTGTAACTTGGAAGGGTGCATTTTTGTCCCCAGCTCTTCCCTTCTTTGCTTCCTGGCTGCCATGGGTTGAGCATCTTTTCTTTCATCATACCCTTCCATCATGTGTTTCTGCCTTGGAGCCTGCTGACCACAGATGAAACCGTGAGCCAAAATAAACCTCTTCTCCTTTGAATCGTGAATGTCGGGTCTTTGGTCCCAGTGATGAGAAAGTAACTAAGACTATTGGTTATGGATCAGTGTATGTAATGACCTCAGCTTTGAATCTGTTGTGTTGAGGGGCCCATGGGATACACAGATGTATGTTGTAGAGAATGTGTATTATTCTGAAAATAAAAGAGATCTTGCATATGTAAAGGGAAACTTGTCAGGATTTCTTTCCTTCCCTTACCTTCTACTCATTGAAATTCCTTTCTTGCCAGCTTTTAGACTTTACTTTCACAAACATTTCTGGGTCATCTGTCATTTGCAGAGATTTGTGCTGGCACTGAGTGCACGTGACAAAGAACAGTTTTAATTCATTCATTTAACTAATTTTATCAAGCTCCTATATGCTGGGTGCTGTCCCAGTTGTTATATGACTTTATACAGTAGTGTGCCAAAGGGACATAGTCCCTTCTCAAAGAGCTTGAAAAATCATGTAAATTACAAGACACAAACTCATGAAAAAGTCAGTAAATACTGAAGGCCAGAAATCACTCTTTGTCCCCAGCACAGGACATGTATAAGTCAAATGATTATTCCAAAGTCAAGTGATTTATTAAAATCTGACAAAGATTTCCTTTTCAGAAGGGATAATTTGGTAATTCCAATTCCAATCCTTCTTGCCATAATGAACCTTTGAGAAATATATTCTTTAAGTGTGCAGAAAGCAACTTTATCTATAGTGCAGATGGTGAGAAAATAAACCCCACGAGATTTTCCAAGGTCTAGATACCTACAGGAGACTAAAGGTTTTGAAAGGGTCCCTTAGTAATGGAAATGCTAATGACTACTGGAGTCCATTACTTTAATTGCTATGTGTTTGCAAACCTGAGTAATACATGATCTCATTCAATCCATCAAGGGCTGCTTTAAAACTTCAAGGGAGTGAAAATTTAAAAACAACAAAATTAATTCAGTTGTTCTGTTTTTTAATGCTAATTCTGAAAGTCATAATCTTTCAAACTTGTAAAAAAGTTTAAATCTTAAAAGGAAATGCAAATTTAAACTACAGTTGATCTCCAACAGAATATAGAATGACTAAAGTAAAAATTCTGAAAGTATCAAAGGTTGGCACAGATGTGGCACAGTTGGACTTGTCATATATATCTATTGAGAGAAAAAATTGATATGAACACTTCAAATAATATATTTCAATTCTTATACAGTTAAACGTAACTACCCTATGATTCCTAGCCACACTTCCAATAGAAAGAAGTGCCTATTTTCACCAAAAGTATCAACGAAGTTGTTTATAGCAGTGCATTCCACCATCTAGAAATAAGGATACAAGGCAGTGGATTTCTAGGCTAATGCCTGGATTTGCTCTGGTTAGAATCATCGCCTCAAGCTAAACAAGGGGGCTGAGGGAGCTTCTCGAGTGTGCCACAGTGAAGTGCTCATGGTTTCCTCTAATCAACACGTATTAGTGTAGTAGGGACTCAGGAGGGATTCTTTACTTTAAAAATCTCTAGTTTAAAATTTCATTAAGAATCTAAAGAGAAAATTAGACAGCAACTCAATAGCTTATTTTTATCATTTTTAAGGTAGGTTCTTTAAAGGCATGAGATGTTAGGTCAGTCATTTTTAAATGAAACAAAGATATAAAGCAAGATGATGAAATAATGTAACTAGCTCAGCCCCTAGTAGATGATCAACAAAAAAGGTATGTCGATGATTCACCTTTAGGCTTTGTAAAAGAATGAAATGAAAACTGATCAAAAACACCTTATGAAGTTAAGTGTTTTTTCAAATTAAAAAATAGACAAGTAATTTAAGTGGAATTCTTACAAAATAAAATATCAGTGCAAATAAAAAGATACTTGCCATGATATATCATCGATAAAATGCAAGTTAATATGCCAAATATTACCTCAGACTGGACTGGAAATAGAAAGCATGGTGAGAAGATTGAATAACTAGAACTCTCATAAACATACTGGGAATGTTAGGTGGAATAAACTGTCAGATTGTTTGGTGATTTCTTTTAAAAAGTTCAACATACGCTTATGACTCAATAATTCAACTCCTGAGTATACATGTCCCAAAAGACCCAAAGACCTATGTCCACAAAAATACCTGTACAAAAACATTTGTAGTGGCTTTATTCATAATAGCCTTATATTGGAAATAGCCTGATGTCCATCATACAGTGGAATATTATTATGCAGCAATAAAAAGGAATTAGCTTCAGATACCATAGGAATGTATCTCAACACGATATTCTGGCAGAAAGAAGGTGAGACAATAGAGTGTATTTGATGTGATTCCACTTATAGAAGTTCAAAAATAGACCAGACTAGTATACAGTACTAAGCCTCAGAGCAGACAAGCTCTAGAGCAGATGGGACAGACTGGAAGTTCAGAAGGAGTTTTCAGGCCCGTAGAAGTGCTCCACATCTTGATCTTGGTGTTCCGCTGTGTGGGTATGTTCTCCCTTCAGAGCTCTTCCACGTATGTATTTAAAGTTTGTGTGTTTTAAATATGTAAATCATATGCTGCAATTTTTAAAAGTTGTGAATTTTTAAAAGTATAGACTCAAAAGACATTTTAAATGTTGAAACAGTACAGAAAATATGGACATATTACACCTATTACAGAAGTTATAAAAATTCCTTTAGAGGTGATTGCCACTAACTATGCGGATCTATATCCTTCTGGTAGTTTTTCTACATGTGCATTCTTTACTTTGCTGAATCAATCTTTCTCTTTTCTTTTTCCTGGGGATTGAACCCAATTTTTATTTATTTCTTTTTTCTTTTTTTCTTTTGAAGGGAATAAAACAAAACAATAAAATGGAACAAAACAAAACAGTGAGAACAATATTGAATTTCAAAAACAAGACAGAAGGAAATCCCCCATAGTTGCTATATTGCGTATTGTTATACTCTAAACCGATGCTCAGACTACCAGCCCCAGGCCTGCAAAGTTAATCAAACAAATAGCCATTAAATTGTTTTTTTGTACCTCAGCTGCTAGCATCCCAGCCTGCGTTCCTCCAAATCAGCCTGAACCCAATTTTTATATGAGACAGGATCTCATTAAGTCACTGAACTGTCCTGGTTGAGCCTGAACTTATCATCTTTTTGGCTCAGTGTCCCAGACAGACTTATTTTTAAAAAATTAATTTTATTGATATACATAAAGATCACATTCATCATAGGGAATTTGTACCTTACGTGATACATCTTAATTCTTTTTTCTCCCATTCCCCTCTCCTCCCCTCAACCCTTCTTCCCCTCCTTATTTACAAAAGCTTTGTTTCCATTTTTCCTTCTATTCTCTTTTTTCCCCTTTTTGTTCCCTCCCTCCTTATTCCTCTTCCTTTTTGGACATTCTTCTTACTTCCCAATATCTATTATCCGTTTTGGTCCTTGTTTATCCTTTCAGTTTGTCACACAAAAGAAACAATGTGATATTTAAACATGTGTGAATGATTTGTTTCACTTGACAGTATGGTCTCAAGACAGACTTTTAAAATAATTATGTAATACTTGTGTTTTACTGAAGGAGATACCAAAACCCAGATGGAAAACAAATCAAAGTAACCTCTGTCCAAACAAGGTAGTACTCATGCTTTGTAATTTAAACCCTAACTCTATGGAATAACAAAGAATATATCTGATTTATAATAATTTATAGATTAGTGAATACTGATCTGTATATAATAAAGAATAATTCTCTGGTCACTGACACAGGGCTTCAAAAACTTTTGGAACTTAGGTAGGTCCCTAGATATCATCAAGATGAGAGCTAGTCACCAGAAATACCAAGACTTGTGATTTTTAAAGAGTTGGGACTTTCAGTCACCAGATTTCCTGGGGAGGGAAGGAAAACAGGAGAGCTACATCAATCCAGTAGTTGGCCAGTCATTTAATGAATCCCATCTACATAATGGATCCCTTGTGAAAACTCTACCCTAATCTCAGTGGAGGTTCTTGCTGACTGGTGAACATCTTGTATGCAGAGAGGGAACGTACTGAGTGCACCTGACTCAGGAAGTGGGGGGAGAGAGAGACAGAGACAGAGATAGATAGAGAGAGAGACAGAGACTGAGACAGAGAGACAGAGAGAGACAGAGACAGAGTGACAGAGAGAGAAACTCTGCATCCTAGGCCTTTGTGGCCCTTGTTCACATGTTTCCTTCATAATAAAAGTGGAGTCAAAAGCATATAATGCTTTCAATGAGTTCCCGAAATCATTCTAGTGAATTAACCTGCAAAGGGAACTTGCAATTTGCTCTTTGTTTTTCCCTTCCCTTCCCTTCCCTTCCCTTCCCTTCTGTTCCGTTCCCTTCCCTTCCCTTCCCTTGTCTTTCCTTCCTTCCTTCCTTCCTTCCTTCCTTCCTTCCTTCCTTTCTTCCTTTTTTGTGGTACTAGGGATTGAACCCAAGAGCTTCACACTGAGCTACAATCCCAAGCTTTTTTAAGTTTTTGAAAAAGTATTTTAAGAGACAGTTTTTTTAAATTGCCAAGTTTCCCAGGCTAGGCTTGAACTTGTAATCTTCCCGCCTCAGTCTCCCAGAGTGTAGGGAGTACAGGCACGTGCCACTACGGAACATCCAAATTTATAGCCGATTGGTCAGAAGTGGCCTGGGGAACCTGAAGTGCAACTGGTATCTTAAACAAGGTCACTCTTGCAGAGGACTTTGGCCTTCACTCACGGTATCTGTACTAACTCCAGGTACCTAAAGTCTAAATGGCATCACAACATCCAGAACAGTCAGGGTGGAAACAAATCCCCATTTCATTCGCTACTTCTGACTTGTCAGTTGACTTGGTGCTCATCTCAATGCCACCTTCATTCACTTCATCCAAGAGAGTTCAGGTCTTGGTCCTTGACCGTTGTGATCCACTACCAGCCCCCCGAATAAAGCCCACCACTCACGCTCCCACCATGCTCCTGCACCGGCTTTCATGAATCTCTCCCTTACCTGCATCAAAATGATGTGGAAAGCATTGCTATCATCCCTGTGACTCAGGGAGGAAAACTCAAAGGTCACAGAGGCTACTTTGAGGCGAGTCCTAGTGGTTGGCACCTGTGTCCTTCTACTGCACATCACCTTCCAACCCCAGACTCCTTCTCTTTATCAGTCCCTGTGACGCCTGTCTACCCAGCTCCACCCAGGAAGCCAGTGTATCCTCCCACTCCCTTCACCATTACAATGGACATGTATTAATTTTTATTTGATTGAATATGTATTTATGTAAGAACTAGAGTCCCTAAAGAGCAGAGGCAAAACAGAGACCAATAGGAGATGAACTGCTTTGTTCTTTGGACTCTCTGGCATTTTTTTTTTTTTTTTTTACTTTTCTACTGAACTTGTTAACAAAGGTCAGATCTTGTTAGTTTTGAAAATTCCACACTGGTCTCCAGGGGCCGAGAAGATGACCTTGGGCAGCTGGGATCATAATTCCAATTCCAAGAGAGGAAAACATCTCCTCCTTGCTGATGACTAGAGGTTTTACTCTCAACGATTGTTATTTTAATCAATTTTCCTGTGCCCAGAGTGCTGGATGGCAGTCTTCTAAACACCAAGGTATATTAAACTCATAAATCATTTAATCTCCCACTCCCCAACCCCTCAAAGCATACATGACACGGTGGAGAGCTGAATCAATCTGAACTGATCTTCTGCCATTTGGCTGATTGAAAGGCAGACTTCCTACCACCTAGTTCACATTTTCTGTCTCTATTATCAGCTTCTCATAGTACATGACTAAGCTCAGCAGACTTCCTATTAAAGAGATTTAAATAGCACACACTTCAACAGATTTAATTACATTCTTCCCTTACACAAGTCTCTTTCATTTAAAATAGTCTACAGCAAAAGTAGATACCTAAATGTTGAAAATAGTGTGTTTGGGAGAAAGGAGGAAACTCTGGTTTCTAGAAGGGGCCTTTATAATTCTTGCTCCTTTCTCTTGACTCAAAAAAAGTTTTTTGAGTGTCTGTGAAGGTGAGTTGAGAAGAAATTAAATCAGCCAGTTGTTTTTTTCTTTTTTTTTGAAGTTTAATTACATATCAGTCAATTCTCTTTTTTCCATTTCTAATTCTAGTAAAATATATATCACATATAATTTTCCATTTTAGTGATCTTTAGTATATAATTCATTAGTATTAATCATCTCTCAACCACCATCACTGTCTCCAAAATTTTTCATCACCCCAACAGAAATCCTGTACCCATTAAGCAATAATTTCCTATCCAGTGCCACCCAGTCCCTGGTAAGATCTAATCTAATTTCTTTATGAATTTGCCTATTTTAGACATTTCATATAAATTGGATCATACAGTATTTTCTCTTGTATCTGGCTTATTTCACTTAGTACATTTTCAAGGTTCATGCACTTGGTAGCAGGTCTCAGAAACTGCCATTTTTCTGACTGGACAATCTGCCATACATATATACATGGAATTTTGTTGCTTCATTTACTTATGGGTGATGCTTGGGTTGTTTCTATCTTTTGGCTCTTGTGAATGGTGCTGCTATAAATTCTTGCATGCAAATATTTAAGTCCATGTTTTCAATTCTTTTGGGTCTACACCTAGAAGGGGAATTAAAACATCATCCTTTATAAGAATGTGGGCCTGCTTGGGTCTGTACTTGCTCAGCCACAAGATCTTTATGCTTCTGCATAAAGCAACTTTCAAGCCCTGTTCTCTCCCTTCCTCTCTATCTCTCCCTGGAGTTGACTATTTCCTTTAGTTCCTCCAGATATTTTTCCTGTGCACTATTAAAGTTACAATCATATAGAAAATACATGTTTTCATATTTGTTATTAATATAAACACTAAGAAAGAAAAAATAAACACTATGGTATATTTAGGAATTGTTTTTAAAATTGTTGCACTCACTTTACAGCATGACCCTGAATATTTCCCAGGCCAGTAGGTGCCCATCTGTCTCGTTTAAAACTGCTGCATAGTACTCCATAACACTGATAAAGATAGTCTGTTTGGACTTTCGCCTTTTGATAAATATCTAAGTTTGGCAATGATTGCAAGAATGTTATAGTAAACTTTCTAGTGTGTGTCTTTTTAGGCCCATTTGTTAAAGATTCTTGGATTGGTACCAAGCAGTAGAGTTGCTGGGACATGTGAAAACCATGTTTTGGATTTTAAAAATTACTGCCAAATCAGGCCTCCACAGTCTTGTGACTGATTTGCATTTCTGTTGGTTGCATGCAGGAGAACCCCTTTGTCCACACCCTCATTGGCATGGTGTCATGTGGGTAACTAAGGAATCCTACTCTTGTTCCTTGGTCTAGAGTTTTTGCCAGTGGGCAGCAACTGAGCCTAGGACCACATGTCCAAACCTCACTTGCTTTTGCCTTTTGGTGAGTTGATGTTACTAATGTGCTCAAATAAAACTGGATGGAAGTAACAAGCTGGCCCGTGTAAGTCTGAGACATAATCCCTTCTCGGAAAGGGAGGCAGAGATCTAGTGGTGTTCTCCAAGGCCCACAGAGAGCAGCAGACCTCCAAGGGGGAATCAGGATTAGTCTCCAAAAAGCGAATAGAGTACCCTTCCCTATCACTGCTGATTTGTCTAAAGAGAAGATTAAGTCTATTTGTTAAGTCACTGAGATTTTAAGGTTTTATCTGTTAGCACAACTAACATTGCCTTATTGACAGTTTTCTCTCATTTTACCATTTTTACCAATAATTATTGGATGAATATTAATTTGTTTCGATTGCATTTCCCTGAGTGCTAGTAAAATATTTTTATACATTTATTTGTCAGGTATATAGATAGTATCTTTTAATCTGTAGGAGTTTAATAGGTTAATTGGTATAAGCATTTAAGAATAAATATTTTAGCTGCGTGTGGTGTTGCACGCCTTTAATCTCAGCACTCTGGAGGCTGAGGTAGGTGGAGCGTTGTGAGTTCGAGGCCGGCTTGGGCTACAACGTGAGCGCAAGGCCTGCCTGAGCTACATAGTGCAACCCTGCCTCAAAAAACTAGGGCTGGGAGTTTGGCTCAGTGGCTTAAGCACCTGTCTGGCAGGCATGAGGCTGTGAGTTGGATCCCCAGTGCCAAAAAAAAAAAAAAAAAAAAAAAGAATAAATATTTTGTCTTGGGTCCCATTGCTATTAAGTGAAAAAGGTGAATCCTAAACTTCTTTTCCTGGCTCCAAAGCCATTTGGGGTGGAGGATGGGCAGGGCTTGAGGCCAGATGAACATTCATTCATTTTGACAAAGCATTAATTTTTAGACTTTTATTTTTGTCACGGAATCATATCTTCAAAGGAAATTTCATATGGAGACTTATTAATTAACATTGACAATTATGATGATGTTACGACAATGACGAGGATGAGGATGGCGATGATGAAAAGAAAATGCCAATGTCCAAGGCCAGAGAATCCATATTACTTTCTTATGTTCATTCATTAAGAAATGTTTATTGAATAGAATATTTTCCATGTTTTAGGTACTGTCCTAGGCAACTGCCAGGAGCACCATTCACCTTGGGTTATAGCTGAATGGGAGTGCCTGGAGCTAGGTTACTGGGTCATGCTGGCCCATGGATCTTACATTCTAGAGGAGATGATTGATAATGAATGGACAGGCAGATAAGTATGGACTATAGTTATCTAGTTCTCTATTGGTGCTGTGAAAACAAAATAAAGCAGGGCAAGGAGTACAGAGGGAGGGTCCTCTAGTTTACTGGAAATAGAAAAATCCTGCAATGGGTGAAGTGAAGGACTATGGACAGTAAGGAATGATGATGTTCTCTGAGCGCACCTTGCATTGTCAGCTGGACACAGGCTCCTGTAGTCTTCAATGAGCATTAATAATAACCAGAGCAATCATTCTAAAACTTAGCAGCAATTAAAGTTTCCCGAACAATTTTAAAAATTATTAATTCCTGGGTCTTTTCTCCAAAGAGTCTGATTTAATTGATCTGAGGTATTACTTGGCCTCAGGAATTCTTCAGCCCTCCCTCTCTCATCTGCTGAAAGAACTGGGATTAGAGAGAAGAAGAGCTGAACTTGCGCTGCTCTTCGATGTGGGGAGTTCTCTTGGGTGTTCCCTCGTCTTGCCTCCAAACAGGAACCGAATCACTCGAGTGTTTGTAGACAGGTTGATGTTGTGTAGCTGTGCATCTGGTCTTGTGACCAGCTCTCCTAGGTCACTAATCTTCTGATGAGCTGCTACACTGGAGCAGGATTCTCCAAAAGCTCTGTTAGCATGTGACAAGTTCCTTGTTTGATGTCATTCACTTGCATCTCCACCATCTGCTTACAGACAAGATTGACATGTTTTTCTCCTCAGTGTTGTAACAGTGGCTTTTTCCAAGTTAGAGGTATCAAAAAGTTTGTCCCAGTTACTCCTTCTGTGAGATCATATCCTAGTTGTCTACCGCTTATGAGATGTATGGCCTTGAGATGCTTATGAACCCCTTCTGTTTTTGACTCTGATACATGAATAGGAGTGATGATGTCTGCCTGGAGTCCAAGAACGATTAAACAAAGGGTTAAACATAAAGCATGTAGTGAAGGTCCTGGCACCTGGGCAGCAAAAATGGTAGTCCTCTCTCTCCATAATAATCCTAAAGCTATTATTGGGAGTTATGCATAGAATTCTCCAAAAATTCCCAATAAGAAAGGCCAGTAACTTGCTAAGCCTCCCTGATTAGTATTCCCACTCAAGGACCATGGACCTAGGCCATATTTTTGCTGTCTGATGTGCCTCCTGTTTGCCCAGGACTGACCTGGCCCAGTCAATCACAATCAGAAACCATGCAGTATGAGTACGGCTGCTCCTGGAGCAAATGTGAAGGAGGGATTTTCAGTTCCCATTGAAAGATTGGCTGTAATTAATGACTTATAATTCAAATATAATTTTTCTCTATTGATCCCAGAGGAAAGGTAACATCCTTCTCCATCAGATGGCTTGAGTTGCTGCTAATGGTTGTGGCAGACAACATTTTCTAAAGATGGCCAGCACTACAGACCCTATCCCATACATATTCCTTACAATGGAACATTAACCATCCTCTCACTGAGTGGTGGGTGTCCACATTGTCTCCACTTGAACTGTAATGGACTTTCATGACTATCCAGTCAGTATAGTACTGCAGAAGGGAAGCTCTGTGACTTTCAAAGGTAAGTCATAAAAATTTCATGCATTTCTGTCTTGTTCTCTTCAGGCACATTTGGAATTCAGCCACTAGGCTGTAAGGAAGTTCCAGAGGCCCCATGGAGAAGATAAGTAAGTGGTGTGGCAGACAGGTGATGTCCAGCCACCAGAAAAGGCCAGCTATCAGACACACAAGAGAAGTGAGTCTTCAGGTGACCACAGCCCTTCACTGCTGTTACCCCGGCCTATAAACCACTCTGGTTGATGCCATGTGGGACAGACAAGCTATCCTCATTGAGCCCTGTGAAAATTACAAATTCATGAGAAAAATAAAACATTTTTGTCATTTTACAATGCTAAGTTCTCAGATGGTTTATTACTCAGTAACTGATAATGAATACCATGGTCATTTTTATCTTACTGTTATATGATTTTCCAAGGGTAAAGAGGGTTCTTTAGAAGGAAAGGTCATGTTTCTTGTAGACAAACCCGTGTCCCAGAAGAAAAATTGAAATTAGAGGTCAGGACTTAGGGAGGGAATGTTGGATGAATGCTTCTTCCCCTGCCAGTGTGGGAGAGTACTTTGCTACACTTCCTGAACTGGGAGCCAGTTGGTTACAACCAGCAGGACTAGGTGAATGTGACAATGCGTCTATTCTGAGCTTAGACTTTAAGTAACATATCAAGTTCCCACTGGTCATCTCAAGTACTTGTCAGCCACACAAGAAGAACATGGCCCGGCAGTCACTGCTATGTCAACCTCAGTCCCAGAATGAAGCATCATAGCCCTTGCCCAGAAGGAAGGCTGAGGCTAGCTGGGACAAGCTGAGTCACAGGCCACCCCAGCCAAGCCACACACCTGTGTTTCTCACTGTGAGCCACTAAGAGCTTGAGAGCTTTTTGTTTTTGCAGCAGTGGGAACTAAAGTGGATCTGTGTGAAAGAGCATGTCATGTGTCTGAGCGCATGTCTAGCGATCCTATGGAACTACTTTGGATCCTGGCTTTGTTACTGGTCAACTATGTGGCTTTAGATTTACTCATCATCTCTGAGCTTCAATTTTATGTCCTCATAACAGGGATAATAAGAGCTACTTCAGAAGATATTATGAGCACTGAGACTGTGTTTGAAAGTTACATGTGGGGCGGGCGGCAAAGTTGAAACATTCGTTCACTCTTCTTCCTAATTTTTATTCACATTCCTATTGGAACTCTGACAGGTTTAAAAACCTCTTGAAGACATTTCTAGGGATTTCAAGGTAACAACACAAAGCCCAAGCTGTATGGGTCACCAAGCTGTATGGGGAATAATAGGATCCCCCAAGTTAGTTCTGGCAGAATCTCACTCTCCTCTGGAAATTGTCTTGTTTTGATCTGTCAATATTTTCTTACTTTCCCTTAGGGTTTAGCATTTGTGTGTGTGTGTGTGTGTGTGTGTGTGTGTGTGTGTGTTTCCAGTTATCTGAGCCACACTGAGAGAACTGAGATCAAGAGGAGTTTGTTCCCAAGTGGGTCAGGGTATGACCGGAGAGCAACGTAGCCCTGGGGGCAATGGCCTGATGGCACCAGAGCTTGTAAGGGGGAAAACCCAAGCTCAGTTTTCCCATCAGAAAAATTTCCTTGTGTTATACCTCAAATACACACAGGGTCCAATCAGGAAAGCAGAGCCACCATGAATGATATGAAATAAAGGTTTCATGTTATAGTTAAACCTACACAAATGTAGGAGGAGCTTGGGAAGCACAAGTTCAGGAACAGGAGCTGAAGATCAGACAAAAGTCTTTTAGCAGCCTCCAGGAGCACCAGTGTGGGAAGGCAGGTTGAAGTTTGCAAGGGAAAGGGGCACACCAGCTGCAGTTGCAGAAGGAGGGGCCTAAGGAAGGCTGCTGTCTCCCATGGCTGTGGCTTTGGTGAGATTGCAGCCTAGCGCCAGAAGGAAGTTTGCCATGAGCCAACAAAAGCCAGACTTGCGAAGAGCTGGACACGGAGGAGGGGAGAATTAGGATGAGGTAGTAGCCACCAGCTTGTAGTTTTCTTTGTCACCAATGTGACAGCAATAGCTTTTAGAGAATAAAGGCTGTTGATCTTCTTCCACCTTACATGTCTCCTGCAAATTCTGCTTCAAGCAATGCAAACCCAAACTCACCAGAGCAGGGGATTCTGGGAAGCAGCTGCAATGTAACCAAGTTGACACAGTGCAAAACCACAGTACATGCACTCGTGACGGAGCAGTGTGTGGAGGCACACATAATTGCAAAATTCATGCAGCACCTGTGCTTGCCAAGACCAATTCAAATAAAATCATAACATAAAATAAAACAGAAAAGTTAATCCTCCCATTTCCATTTTGGGGTAATTCCTTAAAAGTCTTAACTTTTCATCTCTGTCTCTATCTGTAACTCCATCTCCATCTCCATCCCTATCTAATAATTACATGAGAAAATGTATACACACTTCAGGAGTTAACTGTACTAATAAATTTCTGGAAGATCATGGTCACCACTGTGAGCACCTCTTATAATTGTAGAGACCAAAGGTAACTTGCATTAATTTCATGATGTTTCAGTACATTTAGTATTAAAAATTTGTAATATATTCATATACATGTGTGTGTCCATTGTTATATTTACATACTTTTTGTATATAAAATTAAAACCAGGCTATAAAAATGCTATATCATAACACACCTATTTGATGAGTGCCTTGTGGACAAACTCACTCTGGTTTGTAGGGATCTACCTCATTGCTTGTACAAACTGTATCACATAACATTTCTTTATGTGGCTTGAAGATTTAGAGTGTTTCCTATCTCTATTGCAAATAATGCTGTGCACACACATGTGCATATATTTGTGAACTTGCACACAACTTCTATAAACCATATTCCTGGAGGTAAAACGTCATTTTAAATTTTACATTTTAATGACTTTAAATAAACCATCCCACCTCAAGTATGTACTAATTAACACATTCATCGAAGTGTGTACTTATTTCTCCTGCTAATGTTTAGTTACTTATGGATTATATTCACCTTTCTAATGTATTGTGTCTTTTTACATCAACTTGTTGGTTGAAGCATCATGTAAGTGTGCTTTGTAATTTTTATTATCTTATCATTTTGTTTACAGTGTTTAGTTCGGAAGTTTCATATTTTTATGGATTTAGTCTTTTTTATGGCTTATAGGATAAGTAATGTTTAGATAGAATTTCTAAATCCTAGAATTGTAAAACTTTCACTCATATTTTATTCTGGTTCTTTAATTTGTTTCACATTTAAATCTTCAAACCATCTTGAACTTATTATGGGTGAGCATATAGTGAAAAATTTAACTGTGCCTCTAAAGAGGTCTGGCATTTGACTTTGGCTTCTGGGAATTTTTATCTTGAAAATGCTTTTCCTGAAAGAAGAATCTTGTGAGCTTTGGTCATAATGGATAGTCTGATAGTATGATTTTGGTAGTGGCCAGCCATATCTTAGAACAGGGACTGGTCACACCAGAAATATCAACTATGTGCTTTAGGGTGGTATCAATTGACTTGAAGACTAAAGTCACTTATATGGGCAACAAATTAATCAACCAGATAATTAATTGCTGCTGTATACTGGAGCCCCACTAAAAGTCTCTGAAGCCAGGGCTTAGGGGAGCTTCCCTAGCTGGCAATACTCTGTGTTTACTGTAATACACATGCTGGGAAAGCAACGCTCCTGTCTCCGGGAGGAGGAGACCACAGAAGTTCTACATTTGGCACTTCTCTGCATTCTACCTGGTGAGTTTGCTTCCATGTTGGCTTTAATCTATTGCTTTTCCTCTAATAAACCATCACACAAGCTTAACAGCTTTCCATGAGTTCCATGAGTCCTAGTGAATTATTGAAACTGAGGGAAGTTTGTAGAACCACCTAGACTTAACAGTTGCCTTGTGTGGATTTTTCCCCTAGCATAGCACTTGGCTAAACCCTCTCACTGAAAGAAGGAAGGAACCTGACATGTTTTATTCTTTTCTCAAATAGACAACCAATGTTGTCACCTCCTTTCCGCACTGACTTGGAAGGAGAGCTCAGTCATATACAAGAATCAAGAAGCTGTTTAGAAATAAAATATTGGTTGGTTTAAACACAAGACAAAGCTGCTAAGGAACTGGGTTGTGACAGTTGGAATTGACAGGATGTGGGCTTGAGGTGTTTCTTGGCGCTATGTCAAAGTCAGTGCTGCTCTGCGGGAATGACTACAAATTCAGGATACTCTAGTTCCCTTTCTGTACCTCCGTCTCCCTGAAATCCTAACTGCAGATTCCACCACAGATATCATGCTCTCCTCTAACTCCTGGGCCACTGGTAGCTGTCACACAAACGCATCCTCAAACAGGACACTGATTAGACTCCTTTGGATGGTAATGCGGAACCATCACAACATGAGAGACCCATCTGAGAGTCCTTGTTTCATTGCCATGTGTCCAGTTCCTTTCCCCAGGCTCCCATTATATGTGTCTCCTCTTGGACTGTGTATTGAGTGATTGAAATGGTCTCTACAGCTCCACATCTGCAGAAGTCTTCACATGGGACTCCTGGCCTTCATAGATACATAGACCCAGGAACCCGAGGACTCACCTTGGGCAGTGGCCAAGTTTTTCCCAAAAGTGCCAGTTTTGTTTTGATACTTAATCAAAAGCACGCTATGCATATTTGCACAAGAATCATCTTGAAGTTAGAGGGTCAGTTCTCTCAGAGTAGAAAGTCATGGGAGAGAACAGCTTTTCTGACCCTCCTGTTTG
>RJWM01035967.1:0-18506 GCA_004363535.1 Dasyprocta punctata | reverse complement strand
TCTGACAAGGATTTGTGAGACAGTAAGTTTTATGGAAACAATTAAACAAAGGCATCATAGCAAGTCATTAACTGATGAAACCTGCCTTTCTCAAGTGCAGATCTTGAAAACAGAGCTCACTAGCTTCACTGTAACACAAGAGACTTCTGGGAATTTTAGTGTTACCTTTTAAAGTGTTTTCTGCTGATTGATAATTGCTCAATTCATTTTTAAGATAAATATACGCTAAGGACCTTGCAAGTTTCAAAAATATAGCAAGGACAAGATATCATGCTCATAAAATTTTAGTAAGCAAGCAAATAAAAAGTTAATAGGAGCCCATATAAAATAGAATTAAAATTGTAAAAATTTCTATGACTATGACATAAAGTGTGCAATAAAAAATTACTCACTCAGTGAGCGTGTATTGAACTGCTTATTAGGAACCAGCTAATGTAGTACGCCCTGGGAATGCCAAGGTGAATGAAACAGACACTTCCTTTTTCTTTTTTCTACCTATGAGAGACAGCTCAGAAGACTAATTAGTTAGTAAAAGACAAAGATTCATAAGCATTACAGCTTGTGATAAGTACATATATTTCTATGCAGAAAACACATAAACCAAAAAAAAGGATAAAGTGGGACTGTCTCTATAGACTATGACTTGAAGAGAAGGTGACATTTAAGATGGTACCTAAGGATGAAAGAACTTGTCATTTTAGTAAGAAGTAGATATTCTCAAGGCAGAGGAACAGGAAATACAAAGCCCCAGGCATTGAAAGATCACTATGTGACAGAGCAGGAATCTTTACTGAACAACAGTGGCCAGTGTTATTGGAGGGTCATGAGCCATGTGGAGGAAAAGCTACAGATGGGACAGACAAAGAAGTTTAAATTTTATTCTAATCAAATGGGAACCCAGCAAAAGATTTTAAGCAGCAAAGGCATGGCATCTTGGTGTGTGAAAGATGGACTGAGAGGATTACAAGTGAGAATAGGAAGAACAAGTTCAAAGTTGCTGCAGAAAGTCAGGTAAAGAAGGATGGTGGTGTAGACTAGGGCAATGGGCTAGTGGAATAGAGGATAGATGTGGGATTTAGTGGGAAAACTTTATATAAAATAAGAAGGGAAGGCTTCTTTAAGTTTTACTTGTGGGTGACAATAGTAGAGGGTTAAGAGTAGGGGAGAAGCCTTCATTCACATTGTAAAAGCAGGACTGAATTAAGACCTAACCAAGGCTCCAGTTCAGCAAAGGTTATTGCTCTTCCTTTTCTCCAAAGAAGATAAGCGTTGCTAAGTAATTCAAAACTAAGGTAGTGCTAAACCACGAAGTAATTGCAAGCAAGTTCCTTGAGTCTTTTTTTTCCCTACCAGGGCCTACAGTGCTTTTATTTCTGAATTGTCAAAAATCAGCTTACTTCCAGATAGTTTGGGTGTGAAATCCTTTGCATAAGCTGAGTCTGTTCAAATACAGCCTCTAATGAAGGTCCTGAAAAGAGTAAATGTTTGGCATCAGTTATGAATTGTGTCTAGATGTCCCCCTGAAGCCTCATGCAGTCATAGGTGGTGATTTTCAGAAGTGACTGGATTTCAGGTGCGTGATTCTGGGATCAAGGATGTTATGCTGGAATTGATTCATGGTGCAATGCTAGCATTAAGGTTGCCCCATCCTGGGTGTTAGTGCTACGTGCCTGAAGGGTCAGTAGCCTGGGTAAGATATAGGACAGAAAGAGGGTCATTGCTTGTGGCTTGCTGCCTTCTGCCTGTCAGGAACTGTTTTTCCTCTGCAATGCCACCTTTCCTTGGAGCCAGCAAGCTACAAACAGAAAGTTCCACAAACTGTGAGCCAAAATAAACCCTTCTTCCTTTTCTTTGAATGTTCGGTATTTTGTTTTAGCAAAGAGAAAAGTGACTAAAACAGTGTGCTTTAGCCTGAAAGTAGACTGCATTACAGACCTAGAGACAATAACCTGGGTAGATTCTACAGTAATCTGAAAACTAAGCTAGGGACTGGGCCTTAATTTAGGATCAAACAAAAGCTTGATAATATGGTGGAGAGCAAAGAGAAGTGTAGGAACAGGAGCATAATTACCAGGCGGGTCATGAAGATGGCTAGGTGACAGGCAGTGGTGGTACTGCAGGAACATTTAACATCAGTCAGAACCAGACCACGTGTCTCTGGAGGTCAGCTCTGATCAGAAAGCGAACAGTTTGCCTACTCTTGATCCCTCCAAGCAAATGAACTTATTTTTAAACCATTTCTATTTTGACTGGAGAAAAGCAGAGTTAAGAGCTATTTTGCTTGGTACGGATAAAATGTGAAAGGCAATGTATTGGTCTATTGACTCCTTTTTTGAAAGAACTAAAAAAAGTCACCATTTTATATTAGAAAATTCTTTGCTCTTCTGATTTGCTCTGTATGGTTTGCTTTAAATATAATACTGTACCTGCTCTGGTCTTATAGTCGCTTTTGACCAAAAACACTGAATTCAGATCTTACTTGTATTAATTCAGTTTTGACTGTACCAACTTTTTTTTTTCTTTTTCTATTTTTATTTTCCTTGACATTCACCTTAAGCATAAGCACTTTTTCAATATTTGAATTATCTGACATTTTGGCCCACATATTTTATAAAGTTAAGGTGAGTAATGCATTCATCTTTCTAACAAGCAAACACATACTGCTGCTCAATCTGCTTGTGGAATGGAACTTAGTCCCTGACCTAGGGATATTGCAGGAGTTTTGAGGAATCAGCTGCATAAAAAACGACACATTGAATTCAAATACAACAAGGGAAGAATGTAAATATAGATGTAGGGGAGAAAAAGAGGACTGGTTGTACACAGATATCAGTGACAGCATAAAAAAGGGAAATGAGGCCAGAGAAGAGGGTGGAGAAGGACAACTGAGGAGATAGAAAAACAGGTAAGGAAGATGCAAGGTGTATCCAGAGATAGTCTCAAAAATCCTAAAATATGCTGGAATTTACTGAGGAGAGAAAGACAACAATCAGCAGAAGCAAAAACATATAGGGACTGTAGGGTGTGTTACGGAGTTTGGACTTTACTTGGCAGTTGGTGGGATAAGGGAAGGCAAAGGTCTTAGCAGGGATCCAGTATGATCTGACTTTGCATTCCTCAAACAGCACTTCAGATGTAAAGTGAAGATGAGGGCAAGGGCAGTGAGAGATGAATTTGGTGAATGGCAGTGGTGAATATGGCAGGTGATCACAGGCTAGGACCTTAAGTAGGGTAGAAGTGAAGGAAGCAGAACCTGGGTAGGCTTAGGAGGTGTACAAATTAGAGTAGACAAGACTTAATGACTAGGTATAAGGGTATGGGGAGAGGTAGGCATTGAGAACGTTTCCAGATTTATGTCTAGGAGACACATAAAGGGTGATGCTATGCTCCAGAGGAGAAAATAGAGGAATGGCTGTGGGGGAAATGGTGGAACAAATTGAGAACAAAGGTGAAAATCAGTCTTTTGAGATATTTTGGGTATGGAGTAACTGCATTCCTTTCAAGAAACGAACATGCTGGAAGACTTTCCTTGTAAAACTCTTCAGGAAAAAGCAACTTTTCCTATATGTTTTTAATAAAGTTTATGCTTTTGTGATCCCTGTTTAACATCTTATATATTGTTACTCTCTTCATCCCCTAGAAAATCTGCATTTTCTTGTCCCAATCAATGGTGACATGTCCTGCCCATCTAACAAAGCTCAGTGTCTCCAGTCAGTATAAGTCCTCTTTCTGAGGAATCCACACCCAACAAGGCTCTCAGTTTGTTCTTTAATCACCCCCCACTTTTCTTCCAGTTACTATTGGACCTAATACAACAAACCACGGATATATGCACACAGGTCCTCAGCCCTCCACGCACAGTTTCTTGCTCCAGACTCTATAATGGTTTCCTAATTGCTATTTCTGTTTCTAATCTTTTCTTCAACCTTTCTGATTCACACTATTGCCAGAGCAGCCTTTGTGCAACACAAGGTTGATCATATTGTTTTGTTACTTGAAAACATCAGTAGCTTTTCAGTGTTACTCTTGCTTTTCATAATTTATTTTAGGCCTATTTTCTAGATACAGCAAATTACTCCTTACCTCATAAATGATGTTCCAGTCCTTATGTACCTTTAAATTGTGCATCAGAATATCTTTATATTCTGATTCATTGGTTTATGATTCTGCATTTTATTTCAGGTAGATTTAAACAGGTAGAAAGAAGGCTTCTGTCCCCTCTCCAACAGACTCCAAAAATAACTATGTATACTGCTAGGGGTTGAACTGCACTCCCATCTAAGATATGTGGAAGCCCTAACCCCTGGTACTTGTCAACATGACCTTATTTGGAAATGAGTCTTCACAAATTTAAGATGAGCTCATAAGGGTAGATCCTCATCCAGTAGGGCAAGTGTCCTGTGGAAAGGGGAAATTTTGACACAAAGAGAATGCTTGCAATGAAAAAACCAGACACTGAATATACTCTAAGTCAATGACTGATGCCTGTCAGCAAAAGTTAGGAAGTGGCAAAGAAGGATTCTCTCTCACAGATTTTAAAGAGGCCCTGGAAATACCAACTTCTTCAGATTTCTAGTTTCTAGAACGGTGAGACATCTATTTCTGGTGTTGGAAGCCCCCGTCTGTGCTATATCGGTACAGTAGTCCTTGAAACCTGACACATCTTATAGGATACGGCGTGGCCCTGTGGCCTGCCTTCTCCCAGATCCAGCCTGTCTGGACCAGCGGCACTGAATCTGCATGGCGGCGGGCCTCGCGGTGGGTAAAATTGCCACCGCTGTGCTTTTATGTATAACCTTATGTACCAGAAACGGAGCATTTATAATCCACTGGCTTTTGTTGAAGAGTATATTTACAAACATACTCTTTAGACTCTTGGTCCAAACAATGTTGTAAGGCCATATTTTCACGAAGGAGGAAATCTACAGCACGCTTAGAGTCTGAATCATATCTGCACTCCATCTCACTGCCAAGCCCACTTTCCTGCAGCCTCACTTACTGATAAAAACTGAAATCTCTCTGCCTGATGCTCCTACATTTACTCTTTGTCTTTTTTCAATATTGTGAGGTATTGCAAAGGAGTAATATTTCAATAGAAACTATGAATGTCTGACTTTAGAAAGGACACCATGGTATTTTATTAGACTTTATCAAGTTAGTTTTATTTCCTGGATACTCTGCTTTTTAAAGATTCCTTGCTTTTGTAAGTATGGTTTTTTTACCTAGAATGTATGCCCTGTTTATTTCTACCTACATGACTTCTGTGGTTATGACAGTCAGTGCTGTATTAGGTACTGTATATATAAGATCACCTTTTCATGTGTTACCCTCAGGTTTAGGTCTACAGAGTTTAGAAACTGGTAGAGTTGACTGACATTAGAACCTAGGTCTTTCAGACCATAAAATCAATGCTCATATCTCTTGGTTTCTTGCCAAGACAGAAATCTTTCTTAATACTCCCAATGAAATATTCTCTTACTCTATGAATTTCTTATGCAGCTTTAAAATTAACTTTAATGTGACTTAATATGTTTTATTTACTTAGATTTGTAGCTCAGTAACTTGCATTCTAGAAATATTTCCTTTTTGTATCTATTTCAGAAATAGCACATGTAGGAATCTAATATACGTGTTGACTAGATTACTGTATGCTGAAGAAATGTATTCATAGATTAAAGAATTATAGTACTGTCTATTACACTGAACTTATAGGATACAGAGGATTTTTTTCTCTTTTGGTTTTGACTTTCTGGAATAAAGTCTATTGGTTGAATGAATGATTTGGTCAATCAATAAATACTTGAATGGATGATTACAGATGACAAGACCTACCTGTGGCAGTTTTCCCTCTGGATTTTATGATGTTTGGGAGCAAGTCATAAAAAATTATACGAAGTCCCAAGAGTTTGTGTAATATCTGTTAGCTGCAAATTGAATGCAGTTAATCCATCTTCATTGTGGGAATGACAATCTAATTTCATGTTCGAAAAATAAAAATATTAAAATAGAGATTAAACTATTAGTTCATTTATTCACTCACTTGTACATGGGAATTGAAAGAACAGCCCCCCTTTCTTTCAATTTTTTCTTTTGCAATTGTTGGCAGCTGGAGCTTGAGGAAGCTAATTGAGTCATTGGCTGAAACTCAGAGACAGTCATAGTGATAATTGCTTTTAGTATGGGGCTTATAAGTGAGAGCAGTGGCCCTCAACTGTGTGGCCCAGGGACTGAAGGAAGTCTCCAAAACCTATTCAGCCAATTAGAATGAGTATTATGGCAATACTGAAATCCTGCCTGCCTTTTTCACTGTTGTTACACTCAACATGAAAGAGATTTGCAATGTACATATATATGTGTGTGTGTGTGTATATATGTATTTATATATATATTTGTACACACACTGTTTCTCTTAAATATTTTTGGGGAGTTACTTTTATGTTAATATGTAATGGTTTTATAATAGTTATTTTTGAATGAATAAACATAAAAATTCATGGTTTTAATTTTAATGAAATAAATAATGATAAATATAACTACCATAAACAAAAACTTGTTAGGGTCCTTAATAATTTTAGGACTATGAAAGTCTTTTAATATCAAAACTGTGAGAACCACTGAATTAGACAAGTAATGACCCACAAGAAGTTTCAGACCCCCATGGCATCACAGGAAGCCCTGCAGAAAGATATCTCCTTGCTAGCATATAGGTTGGAGGCAGCAGGGTCATTTACGCAGTCAAGGATGTTTGCTCCCTTTCTTGCTTTATTCTTCTATCCTATATCTCTCTAAGAACAGTTCTCCTCTCCTCAGGAATCTGCAACTAGAACCAGGTATTTCATCTCTGGCCTGACACTAAAATTCTCCTGTCCATCTCCTCTTCTGCAAATCTCTCAAAGTGTTTATCTCCTGTCACCATGGGACCTCACCTCCCACGTAAAACCTGTCCAAGGCTAAGCCACTGCAATCAGCTGTTGAATGGTTGCTAACTCTGTAGTTTCTGAAATGCTCTTTCAATAAAGGATCCATTCAATAACGAAAAAAATAATTCTTTTTTTTGTACCAGGAATTGAACTCACGATCTTATACTTATCAGGCTGGTGATTGTGCCACTGATCTAAATCCCTGGCCTTGAAAAAATAATTCTTAATCACAGTTGCAGAATTTAAAATAAAAATATAAAATTTAAAATATTGATCTGAAGATACTCACTTTTGTTAAAATAGTCACCAATAGTCACCTCGTCTCACAGCTAAGTAGCATAGAGATATTTATGCACTCATTTAAGAAAAGTTTTTTTGACTATCCCGTATGTGTTTGGTACAATTTGTAAATGTTTACAAACACACAGTGTAAAAGCTCTTGTGCATCCTGTGACTGCTCCCTGGTAAATAGTCACTGAATCTTGGCTCTTACATAAGGAAATAACTATAGGCCAGAACAAACCATGCATAAAAATCTTTGTTACATTTCATTAACATTGGTATCTCTTGTAAATGGATAACACAGAACCATTAAAATGATAGTTCCTTCCCAATTAGGGTCTCCAAAGGGAAGCTACATGTGTAAGTCATGAACTCATTAACAAACAGAGGGAGACAGACAGAGAGAGACAGAAAGACAGAGACTATGACATAGCTTAGGTTAATCTGCTATTACTCCCAAAGGTAAGATCAGGAAATGGAGGCAAATAGGGGCATCTGACAATGTGCTAGGACTATGAAACTGTGGTTTCAAGGTTTCCTCATATAACACACTGGCTATACACAGGTCTGGAAATGATTTATTATTTGCTGTCTTGTAACAGATGGTTGTGCCTGGCATGACGGCATCAAATGAGCTCATGTAGTGGTACACTGTTTACACAGAACAAGTAAATCTGAAAAACAATTTGACCCAATGAAGGACTGACACTAAACAGGATTTTCAATTACCCTTATTTCAGTGGGAAAATATTGCTTACAGATTAAATGAAACCTCCAGTATCTGGAGGACTTTCTGGAAGGAAGAATCAGTTACAGGCAGTCCGCATTTGGGAAATGAGACAATTTTCTATCTTCAATGAGGTCCTAATGGATTAGGTCTTTTAGCATGGTTACATGAAAAGATAAATGTAGTGAATTCAGCTTTCTGCTGTTTTAATAGATGGGCAAATAACAGCCCATATCTATATGGCATAATACTTTAAAGGATCCAAGTGAGACACTCAAATTATTTTCACTTATCTTTCATTACTTTGGTGGAAAAATTGTCACTGCTTCCAACATAAACTAGTGTGTAACATCACATAAGTAACAAATAAAACAAACCAAAGGTAAAAGCCAGACACTATTATAAAACAGCTCTATCACCCCAAGTGTTGCTAGATAGGCACGAGTGTTCTTTTAAAATCTGTATTGAAGGATGGGTTCATAGAGCTGTTGCGCTGTGCCCTTTCTATTTGCTGGGATGCATAATATCTGGGTGCCCAAAGAGTTAACACCTCTGGTTACCACACATCAGTTGAAATGTGGGTCGGAGTATCCCTGACATTCCAGAGCTGGGATGCATTCTGAAGAAAAGTTACGACTGGATAGATTTTTCACATCACTGTTGTATTCACTGAAATTCACTGAGTGAGTGCCATGAAGGAGATCTCATCTCAGGGCACTGGAGTTCACAGGCTACTCCTAATACAGGCCTAGGAACACATCATTACAAAGTGCCTTCATAAAAGGCTCTGTCAAGTTCTGACACTCTGGGAATGGGCTTGGGTGGGGGGCAAGACCAAGCTGCATGTGGGGGTGTCTGGAGAACAAATGCGCGTGCACACACACACACACACACACACATTCTCCAGCTAGCTTACCCCTACACTCAGCTCAATTTTGCAAATAAGAACACATCAGGGGCCTTGAAATTTGATGTGATCCCTGGTATCAAGGAGCTTCTGAAAAAATGTAGGGTAGAATCTCACCCGCAGTCCCGCTGAGTTGGAACCTGCATTTTCACAGTGATGAGATGTGCACTACAGCTTGAGGGGCACTGGCCTAGGGTCTCCTTGTGTTTCTAATAAGCACCCCCTCAAGACAAGCTGCAAAATGCAGCTCTGACATCCTGGAAAGCACGTTAAAGATCCAAGGATTTGCTGTAAAGGCATTGGGGAGGCGATGGAGGAGGAGCTCTCTTATGAGCTTCACAGGACCTAAGTATTGTAACTTTTGCAGATTTTACCTCCATAACATGCTAACCACATAAAGATACATTGACATCCCATTCAAAATTCAAACAAATGTATTTTCAAAAAAAGAAACATTTTTAAATGTTGAGTTTTGATATGGATAAATTATTTCTTTTGTTTTCTGAGTAAAATTGATTTTATTGTGTATATGTTACTGAATGAGGGTACCAGAGGCTCCTTTCCAGGTTGTTGGTGTCCTGAACAAAAAGCACCATGTGTGTTGTTCCTGAAACGAAAGTTTAAAGAGGAAAAAGGTTTGCCATTTTCATTACAGTAACAAGCTTCAAAAGCTGACAATCTAAATTCAGCAGGATTTTCATAGAGTAATTAGTACCTAGGTGACATTGCCATCAAGAAATCACAGTGACAGACTCCTTATCATTACCCAGAGGGGTCACACAATCTGGCCCAGTCAGGCCCAATGCTTACCTTCCCTATCCTGTCCTGTCCTGGGTCGCCTTCTTCCATATTCCCGGTTCCTAACATCACAGACTCTTTCTGAAATGCATCAAGCTCCTTGTGGCCATGCACTTGCTCTTTCCTCTGCCCTCTGCCTGGCATGTGCCTCCCCTCCATCGTCTTATGTTGGGCTTCACATCATCATCCAGGCCTTGTTCTCGAAGTAGCACTCCATACCCTGTTCTGCTGTCTTTATGACACTTCTTGATATTAAAAAAAATCTCATTATATGTGTATTTTCTGTCTTTCCTTCCCCAGAGTTTTCCCTACTGCTCTCTTCATTCAAATATTCTACTTCTATTCTCCATCTTCTGCACCAGTAAACATTCTCATTTGTTTATTTTGAGTATTTTAATTTGTGCATGGCTTTGCAAAGTGAGCATTATTTTTTTTTCTTTTCTTTTTTTTTTTTTTTTTTTTTTTTTTTTTTTTTTTTTTTTTTTTTTTTTTTTTTTTTTTTTTTTTTTTTTTTTTTTTTTTTTTTTTTTTTTGGCACCAGGGATTGAACTCACAAACTCACGCCTGCCAGACAGGTGCTTAAGCCACTGAGCTAAACTTCCGGTCCTAGTTTTTTGAGGGAGGGTTGCACTATGTAGCCCAGGATGGCCTCGAATTCGCAGTGCATTATTGTATTTTATAGCCTTTTTAATTTATGCAAAGGATACTGTGTTATGTATGCAGATACCATATGTTTTCATTTTCTACAAGATACTATATTTTAAAGATATGTCCTTTTGTTTCCTCAGTATCTAATCTGTCTTTGTTAAGGAATGTACAATTTTTTGTGGTATCTATTCCCCAATAATATCTACCTGGCCTCTCAGAGATGGACACTCAAGTGCCCTATTCATCCAACCATAACAACAGAAGTGATGCTGCAGTAGACACCTTTTTCCATGTCCCCTTATGGACCCATGTGGGAATCTTTCCAAGGTATACAGTATATTCAGAAGTGGAACTGCTGATGGACTGTACACATGTATAATTTGAGTAAATATTGCCAAGTTACTCTCTAGAATCACTTTACCAGTCTAATCTGCTGCCGCTGGCCCAGAATTTAAGTTTAGGAGAACAGGCCAGAGAATGAAGGGGGAACGGCATAATTTTGAAATAGCAGCTTGAGAGAGAATAAGAAGGCACCTGCAACTCTGGGTAATAAAAGGGGGAAAGTAAATCAGGGTGTTAGTTAAACACAAGGTGATGCAGTGCTTGAGATAAGAAGGTGAGGTGTGTGGGCAAATTGGAGGATGCTGCTGCAAGGATGGTGGCGGATTTAACAGAGAACCAACCCCACATTTCATTATGTCTTCATTATAATGCATTTCCCTGATAAAATCATCCCCTTAGAGATCTTTTGGTCCATGAAGGGGTTGGTCTTCTGTCTGTAGAAGAACCAACTTTTCTCTCTTTCCTACAGGACCATAGGTTTTACCTCTTTTCTGTAACAATCTTTTTCTATACATTCATGCTGTTGCCTCAGGTTTAATTTCCATGATTACTGAAGTGAGGACTCATGCTAGCCTGTGATAGGCCCGTATTTATCTTTCCCGCCAACACTTATTTTCTAAATTTAAGAAAAAGAAGGTGAGAAACAGGCTTCTTTTAGGAGGGGCACATTACCTGAATGTCTTAAGACATAAAATTAGGGTAAGACAACAATAGAGTGAAATAATACACTGCTCTAAACTGTTAAAGAGTACAGTGAAGACACAGAGAAATAGGAAGTGAAAGAGTTAAAGGTCCCTATGAGGTAAGGATATGTGATGAGAAAATAATTCAGCAAATAAACTTGAAGAGTAAAAGGCAGTTGACATAAACCATAAAATCTTAGCCTGGTTTCCCTAGCATAGAAACAGAAGCCTTGTTCAGGGTATTAGCCTATGGCAGCAGGAATAAGCAAAAGAGAGAGGGAGGGGGAGAAGCAGAAGGAGAGAAGGAGAGAGGGAAGGAAAGAGGGAGAGGCACAGAGACAGAGAGGGAGACAGCGAGAAAGTAAGAAAGAGAGAGAGAGAGAGAGACAGACAGACACAGAGACAGAGACAGAGACAGAGATTGAACATTGATTCAGGGTGGTACATTACCAATCTGTCTCTAGCGTCTCTAGAAACAAAACTAGTAGCTGAGTCATCCAGGGCAGCAAGAAATACAGAACGATTGCATCTTTGAACAGCTCCTGGGTGGGCAGGAAGAGGGAACAATTTATCTGTTGTCTTCATCTTGGCTCCTGTTTCTCAGTGGTCAAGGTCAACTCCACTGGGTATTAATTTCACTGTATTTCTGGGTTGTGATTTGGTCCTTCCAGGTAGCAGCTAGGGAAGCCAGAGTTTCTGTGGGTTCAGTCAGGTCAGAACAGAGGCTAGAGCTACTGAGGCTCCCTCTATGGTGAGTGTAACTTACCCTCAGTCCTAGGGAGGATAAGGTCAATGACATCAGTAACAACTTTGCAACCATGGGGACAGCAGGAGCCATTGCAAGGCCTTTGGGAACAGAGAGGGCCAAGCTGACCTGTGGGACATATGTACATTATCAGAATCAGTAATGTTAATGGAAATTCCAGGCACGATTGATGGGAGTGGATGGCTAAAGCTGACTGAAGTGTAGAATTTGGATATGGTAAGACTAAGGGTTTTAAAGGCCAAAGTGTTGGACGGTGGTTTATGTTACTTTGAGTAGCATAGAATAGTGGGATGCCCAACAATGGGAACCTGGTGAATAGTTTGTATACACTGGCTATATTGTTTAGTGAGCACTCATAATTAGAAAAAAATTCATCATTTAGGAAATTTGATGCAAATAAAACTAGAATACAATACATATTTATTTATATTTAGGTGCTTGATAGCAAAATTGTGATTACCTGATCATTAATTAAGCAGATTAATTTCCAAATTAAGAATTATTATTTTAAACAATTGTCTTTGTTCCAGAAGGAAAATAAAAAATATGCTCCCGGTTCTATAAATTTACAGAAGAATAAGTATAAATCTTCTGGGTAGTAAGTTATGGCTTTCTGTGCATGCTTGGAGAGATAAAGCAAAGATGAACCAAATGTTAACCATGCCCTCGAGGTGTTACAGTCTGGCAGGAGAAATAAGAAATACAGAAAGCAACAATGCAAAATAGAAAGTGATGAGTTGGGTAAGATGCTGCTGAAATACAGGGCAGGGCTGGGGAGGTGCTGAAGACCAGTCAGATATGCAGAAGCAATGGCTGAAGCTAGGAGAAGTGGGGAGGAGGGATTAAGGACAGAGTGGTGGGAAAACCCAGACTGAATGGGAGTGGAAGTAGAGGATGGAGGACATTCAACAGGAACACAGGCAAGACACTGGTCAGTTCAAAATGGAGCACACATGGCAGCTGTGGCTGCTGCCTGGAGGGGTTTGGAAACAGCCTGAGAGTGGAAGGGGTTAATGTCCCTGAGTCTCACGCTCCTTCCTGTCAGGGGTCAGTGGGGAGGATACGGCAAGGGGAGGATATGTTCCCTTAGAAAAAAGAGCAAGCTGGAGAATGATCCCAGTACTGGACCTGGAAGATTATACTAGTAAGACATTAGTAATGAACCTCCTTGAAGGAATTAGATACTAGATAGTCACATCTCTTTCAAGCCTCTGGTACGTTGGCAAACAGTTTTTCAAAAAGAAAATACAACAGCAGATTAAAGAGTCTAACTTTTTAAACTGTCTTTTAAACCACGAAGAGATTTGAGTACGCGTGTTTTGGAGATATAAGACTTAACACAACAAAGTCCCTGCTGTGAAATGGAGTGAGGGAGGTAGATTGACAGGTCTTTGTAAGTGAGGCTGTTCACTGCGGTGGGATCACAAAGGATAGAACTGCTCACTGGTAGTCCATGGGCTGCAAGGAAGAAGTAGCATCAAGGGGAATAGAGAAATCCTGGCTGAGGAGAGGTTAGAAAACATGAAGATGGTGTGTTAGAATCAATTGGGCTTGCTTCGGAACCACGTCAAGTGGTGCTGAAACCCAAAAAGCAAAAGTCTTAAGGGCAAATAATAATTTTCTTTGGTTAGGGCTGGGCAAAGCCAATCAGAAAGCACAACCATCCAAGTGAGACTCCAGCCTTAGCACTTGGAATAGCTGCTCGTGGGGCCAGAGTGGTAAAATAAGCACATGAAAGAATGAATGAGAGAAGGGTGCAAAATCTTAGAGAGGGTGAGAAAATGGAGTGTGAACCAGCAAGGCAATGGCTTTGTCCCTCTCATGACCCCAGGAGATTTCCCACTGGTACACAGAAGGGTGCTCAGCCTAAGCCTGGGAGGCTCTGAGTGGAAGTTCAAATGCTGGGAGCCCAGGGCTGATCTGGTCTGTGTGCAACTGTAACAACAGGGCCTCCTGGGTGGAAATTAATCCCCAGAAAACAAGGTCCAGGATGGATGAGTTTGAACTGAAACTAGTAGTCCAGGAGCTTTGAAGTCTGAATTCAGCACAGAAGCATTGCTGGACTCTAGCTATTCCTAGCTAAGCCCCTTGGATGTGGTTCTCTGGGAAAGTAGGCCAAAGAGAGATTTCTGAGAGACACAGCGACTGCTGAAACACAACTTGTTTAGTTGTGTGCACAACAAAGAGAAGAAGACCTTTCATCTTTTCCATGTCCCTAGGCTTCCTCTAGCTTTGACATCATGAGAACCTTAGCCCTGCTCTGGCCAGGTTCAGCAGAGACTAGACACACAGTGGAACACTGGCAAACCTGGTAGGAAGGAGAAGGTTTATTTGTGAACGCAGGTCCTGCACTTCCCAAGGCCCAGAGACACATCTCAGAGGAGCTTGGAGGTAGCTGTATTCCTGTCAGTGGTGGAGAAGGGGCAGTGGCTTATGGCTTGTCACTCTTTGGAGAAGCATGAAAGGACAGGCTCTTAGGTCCTGGAACGACACAGGTCAGCCCTGCAACTTATTAGCTCTGTGAATCTGATCAGTTGTTTAACTCTTTGAACTTGCTTTCTGAGGTATGCTTGCCTCTCCTGGGGGAGATGGTAAATGAAAATTTGCATGGAAACCTTCACCACATGATGCAGAGTCAGACTTCACACCCCAAATTTCCTCTGCCTGTCGGGGCTTCCTTGTTATCCTTTGAGTTTGAACATCATCTTTTCTTGGGGAAGGCAGTCCGGAGTCCTTGCACCTGACTTTAGATTGCCTACCCAACATCCATTTCCACTTTTTCCTCCTTGCTTGAGTATTCACTTCTCAAAGAAAGCAGCCCCCAAAAGGTCAGGGTCACGTCCTGAAGAGCTTCTGCCAACCACCTGTGGTAATTCGTCCTTTTCCCAGCATTTAGAGGTGGCCTTTTGACTCAGCTTAGACCAATGGCAGGTGTGAATGAAGCTCATGAGGAAGATTTCCCCACTCTTGAAAAGAGGCACTTTCTGCTGCCTTCAGACACTGTCAGGACTGTACTAACTGCAGCTGGTCCATCCATCTGATACCTCAGATAGGGATCATAGGGACCAGACTGGCACAGTAAGAGCGACTGGGGAATTATAGAGACAACTCAGAGCCCTCCCTGACAATACTGAATTCATCACCTGCAGCCTTCTGATCTTGGGACTTCATGCCATCTGAAACAATAAATTTCTTTATTATTCAGGCATTTTTAGATTGTGCTAATTATAAACGGCAGCCTCCCATATCTCATGACCCTGTATTTTTTTCTTGTATAATTTTCTTTATGAGTATGACCAAAAATTATGGTAAACAAATGACCACCATTTGATTTTTAAAAATGTACTACATTAAAAGATACATTGCTTTGCTGATTGTTCTTAGTCTGCTCTGTATTATTTGATTTCAATATGTGTGAAAGTGTGGACAGCTATTTTGAAGCGAACAAGAGACATTATGGTAGCCATTGTTGAGTTTTCTATTGCTGGGTTTTGAAGGCCTGTAATGCTTTCATTCTTTTGTTTTAGTCGGTTTTATAATACTCTGTTTTGTTTGAATTCATTGTGTGTGAAGATATGGACAACTATTTCGAGGAGGACAAGAGACGTTATGGTAGCCACTATTGATTTCCTGTTCACTTGATTTGAAGTCCTGTGTTGCTTGTATTGCTTTGTCCTGATCTGCTTTCTTCTGTACTGTTTTGTTTTGTTCTCTTTAAAATAAAATTTAAAAAAATAATAAAAATAAAAGATACATTGCTACTAGTCCCCCTCAAATACTTTCCTTGGCTTTGAGCACACTTATCCCACCATTCTTGCTACTTATCTGAAGCAGTTCCGAAAATCTTCTTTCATGACTGTCTTTAGTTGTTCTGTTGCGACTTCCTCATTGTCTTACATCAGTTCAAAGCATTTACTTTTCATGGTCATTTTAACTTCGAGGAAAAGCCACAACTGTACAATACCAGATCTGGTGAGTACACTGGATGAAAACACACTGTAATGTTTTTATGAGCCCATCTTTCCATTGGATGGCACTTGGGAGCAGCGTCTACAGTAATCTTGATTATACCTTATGTATTGGTTTGTCCTGTGTCCCCCCAAGGCCTCATGTAATTTGGATGGGGCTGAGTCTGGCATTTATGATTGTTTTGTTGTATAGTGCTGGGATTGGTAATGTGAGTGCTGAACCCGCCCAGGGATGGAGCCGACATGCAGCCAAAGGGTGGGAGGAATGTGGCTCTTCCTCTCTTGCGCTTTCTATCTTGCTGGTTTGCTTGCTTTGCTGTTCGGTGGCCACCATGAATGGTGGCCCCACCAGGCCACACTGCTTTGGAGCCAAGTGAGTATGGACCGGAAACCCCCAAGAACTGTAAGAAATAAACCTTTCCTTCCCTAATTTTGGCCGTCAGGTATACTATTTTAGCAACTAGTGAAAAGTAACTAAGACACCTCACAAAGACATTCATGAAAGGGGACTTCCAGAACTGCTTCAGAAAGTGGCAAAGATGGTGGGATAGGACAGCTGTTATAATTGAAGGGGAATATTTTAAGGGGGATTAATGGCAATGTGTCTTATCATAACAGATATTTTAAAATTTAAATATACACCTTATTTTTCAGCAGTGCTATATTTATCATATATATATGGTTGCTTTTGTGTTTATTTGTTTAATGTCTGCCTCCCCTACTGGACTTTAAGTTGACAGAGATGACGAGTTAACTTGTTCCCCATTCAGCTCCCAGCTTTTGGCACTAGGCCTGAGATAGAATAGCTAATGAAAGACTTTGTTGAAAGATGGAATAAAGGACTAAAGAAATGGTCCCTAGGCCTCTGCCGCCACCGCCACCGCCTCCTCCTCCTCCTCCTCCTCCTCCTCCTCCTCCACCTTTAGTGTGGTGGAGTTGACAGAGCACAGAATTGCTAAGAGAGAACCTAAATTTCCCCAACACTCCAACTCATTGGGTGACCTGGACAGCATTTGTACCCCAGTGACTCTCCAAGCTTTTACCTTGATGCACAATAAGAAAGGTCCCATTACACAGTGGACTCTGCACATACACACACATACGGTGGATGAAAATGAAAGATTTAAACAATATATACCTGTTCTTCCTATGTTATGCACTCTGCTATTCTATTCCATATCATTTTTTAAAATGGTAACTTTGAATCATTGCATCAAGTTCATCAAGCAGTAATTAGCAACCCGCAGCTAATACACGATCTGGATTAAAAGAAATGCTAAGGACATTAAAAATCTCCTGCTTTCCTCATTTTTGTTTTTAAGTTCATGGAAACTGTCCATTGACTTAAATCAGGGAGTTAGCAATGACCTAACTAATCACACTTTCCTGTGAAATTTTTCTTCTCCCTGGTCTTTTTTTTTTTTTAACTAGGCTTTATTGGTGACCAGCATTAATGCACAGATTCTGCCTGAAGATCATGAAAAAAGTACTTGGTACTTTTTCTTATTTTTCTCCAGTCAGCACAAAAACAAACAGCACGATATTCTTCCTCCTCGGAAACTTAATGGCCCCATTCAACATGTTTGCCCTGGCCTCGCTTCTCTATAAGGGTATGTATGCAATGGTGCGTACTGGTGCACATGAGCCCACTCCCACCATGTGGTTTAAACCCCAGGAGGGCTGGGCTCTAGATGCACAGTGAAGAATAGACCTTCACTGTACCTCCCTGCCAGTCCTCAACACAGAAACTGCCCTTGTGCTCGGTGAGTTTGCCAGTGAAATTCCTTTGGGGCCAACAGGAAAGGGAGAAAGCCACTTGGCAATCTCACAACTCCAGGGCACAGCAAATAATGCAGTGCGGTATATCTACACCCATATTCTATATCATAGACATAGATATCTATTTCCATAACGCATGTCTCAGGAAAGACATGCACTCAAAAAGCGAGGGGAGAGTGATAAATAACCTGCTTGAGTGGTCAAGAGAGCTCCCTGCTAAAGACCTACAGATTGGATTCCGGAGGTATAACCTTTATCCTTTGAAACTCTGATCAACCACTGTCCCTGGCATCACGTGAGCTGACAAACTAGATGCAAGTAGGATTCCAGAGTCCGGCAAGAGCACTTAGTCCCGGGGTCATACGTCGCCTAGCCGGGCGCGGGGGTGAGAGGGGAGCCCAGGCAGGATGCGCGCGCCTGTGTGCGCCTGCGGAGGGCGGCAGGGTGGAGAGCGCCTGCAGTAAAGCAGCCCAGAGGGACGAGGGATTAGGAGGGGAGGAAAAGATGAGCCTCATTCCGCACACTTGAAATAGCAACAATAATAACATTTCAAAAATGCTTACAACCAGGATGTTATCGCCCTACCTGAGTTGCCTCCCTCTGGAGGGTATGGGGTATAAAGTGCAGAATGCGGCGATTGCCACCAGCGTGTCTGAGAGTCAAGGTTCGGGCTGGCGTGAGTGCGC
>RJWM01035966.1:0-18504 GCA_004363535.1 Dasyprocta punctata | reverse complement strand
AACACAAAATAACCAGGCAGCCTTTGTAATTAACTTCCGCTCCCTTCCAGCAGTCATTTGGAGTTAATGGTTTCTTAATTCAGTGCTCATTTGGTAACTTTAATTTCCAATTAATTTTGCCGATTTTCCTCCAAGGCGCTCATGGTGTGATAGAAAATTCCTGCATGGTAAAGTCCCCACCCCAAGGGACCTAGAGGGGATGGAAAGGGAGAGGCTGAGGTCAAGCAGTTGCAGGAAGGCTGGAGACCTGCCTAAGCGCCAGGAGTTTGAGGGTCTGGGTTCAGGGATTCCTCTGGAGTTCGGGGATCCTCAGAAGAGTCCTCCTCCTTTAAGGACTGGCAAGGACTGATAAGATGGTGTCAGGGATGAGGATACCCTTGAATTTCTCCAGCTCTTGCTGGAAATTTCAGCTTAGTGTGAATAGAGGAGGAAGCCCAGCCCAGCCGGAAGTAGAAAAGTCAGGCCCAAGGACATCTTCCCTTCTGTCAATCAAAATTTGAGGAATTGAAGTCTTGGTGCTCTGAGCCAACCCCACTGCTACCCACAGAGCCCCTCTTTGCTGGGCCTGCACATCCTATAGACAAGGACTGAGTGGTACAGGCAAAAGTTCACACCCTCTCTCCTTAGTTCCCCTAACCTCTTGCATTAAGGTATGACTGACTCTTGCGGGGCAGCTGATGTCCAGACAGGTGCCACAGAGACCATGTCCTTATTAAAGTCATTCCCTTCCTCTGCGCGCCCCTCAAAATAAATCCCATACACCCAAGTCTCTGTCCCTAGCTCAGCTTCTCAGAAGCTCAAACCCCCAACAACACTAAATACATTAAATCTAATCCAACTCTTACAGTGTGCTAGACACTGTTCAGGGTCCTGTGCAAAAAGGACTTCATTACATCTTCCTAGAAACCCTAGGAGAGAAATGGTATTTCAATTTTGAAGTCAGAAGATAGAGCCATGGAGAGCCGAGGGGACTTGTTCAAGGTCAATGTCCGTTGTAACTACAGAACAGGAAAGTGAGTCTTGGCACTCTGGCTCCAGATGGGGTCCTCAAGCACTGTGCCATCCAAGATAGGAGCATGGCCTCCAAAAACTTCCCCAAAGGCGTGGGCTATGTAATTCAAGAGTCTGAGCCCTGGGGCCAGGGATTTAACTCAGCGGTGTAAGTGTCTGCCTGGCAAACATGAGGTCAGGGGTTCAAACTCTGGTACCACAAAAAAAAAATCTGAGCCCTTGGGGGGTGAGGGATAGGAGAGATAGGGAGTCCCTTGTTGGGGGACTGAAGTACAGGGAGATTTGAAGTGCCGGAGCTCTGGCCTCACAGCACCAGCACGTGATTTTAGGTATACCCTTCCCTCTCCCTCAGGGATGGTCTCAAAGATCAAAAGCCTATGCAGAGGGACAAATGTTACTGCACAGGCCAGACACCTGGATTCTGGGGTTCACTGCATCTCTGGCTCCTTCTGTGACATAGACAAATCCTTTTCCATAGTGGGCTAGTGCTTTATCAGCTCCACTACTTGCGTAAGAGTTAGTGACTAAGTCTTGAGCAACCCAGCTCTAACTTCTGGATTGATGAAGTGGGAACATGACCTTTCCCAGGGGTTCGACCATCAAGAGGGTGAGACTGTGGAAAGCATGGGAGGAACTTTCTATATCCTGCCAGTATCCATGTGTCTGTCCCCAAGGGGCTGGGGTGGAGAGGCTACGGAAGAGCCTGGGTCACAGTGACCATGCACTGACCATTAATGGAACATTCACTCATCAACAGCCACTCATGAGCCACTTGGATAGAGACCTTCTATCAGTGTGATTCTGCACATGGGATTACATCTCCCAGCACAACACCATCAGCACTGCTGTCACAGCAAGGCTATCAAATCACTGGTCTTGCCCTACCCACTCCAAGCACAAAGTGACTTTTGGACTCTGCATGGGGTATCTGTGCAGCCACGGAAGAGGATGTCACCCCTGCAGTCTGCAAGTTGCTGGTCCACAAGGGGCCCTGGGTGTGATGCTCTTTGACCTTCATTGCTCCTCCAAGAGGACTGAGGCAGGGCCGGGGCCGGGAAGGTGATGAGTGACCGTGAACAGAGCAATACAAATATTTCTTCTTTCCTTGCCCCCTACTTCCTCCTTCAGACTGGGATAAGATCACATCCAAGGGCAGTCAGGGAGGTGGAGTGGGGGCAGGGCCACATTCCCGCTGTCATGTTCCTTCTCAGTCCTCCCTTTCCCCCAAAGCAGCAACCCTCAGAAATGTCTATGGCAGGAGCTGCTGCCAGACCAACACCTGTGCTGGGAATCTCCAGGTCCATGGCCTGCTGGGGTGCAGGGTGGGGGTGGGGGGTCATCAGGGCTGTGACTGTCACAGGTCCCAAGCCCCTAGCTGGCAGGAGCTGCAAAGTCCAGTGAGCCAGAGCTGGATTTTGTGTTTTTCTGATGGTGTGAGTAGACAAATGTCCCCTTCATGCACAAGGACACCAACTGTACTCCTAGAGCCAAGGCCAGTGTGACACGTGCAACCCCAGGGTCACTTGAGTGGCTAGAAGAGTCAGACTGAAGCCTCAGCCTCTGCTCCCGGCTCATCTCTCTCTCCTTATGCTGCACAAACTCAGCTCTGACTATGCCCCTCTATTAAAAAAAAAAAAAACTGTCAAAGCCTCCAAACCCTGGACTCTGAATGGGTCCTTTGGCATCTAAGGGCTTCCATGATCTGACTTTGAATCATCTTCCCTTTAATCACAGATGCCAGTTGAACCAAAATTCCTTATTGTCACTAGGTCCCAGGACCTTTGCACCTGACATTCCTTCTCCTCTCATTCGGTCTCCTCCTGTGGCAATTTATTTATTTATTTATTTATTTTGCTGGCGAACCTGGACCTCAAAGAAAACCTGGGCCGCAGGTTCATGACACTGAGTCTTCCAACATTCTCCCCTTTTCCCTCATCCCATTCTTTCTCTACTCCTTGTCTCTGTCTCCCTGGATCCCAGTGAAATGTCAGAGAGATCCATGACCTCTCCCAGCCACCTAAACGAGTGATTCTCAAACTTTAAGGTCATCAGATCAGCTGGAACCCAGATTGCTGGGCCCCAAACCCAGTGTCTGATTCAGGAGCTCTAGAGTAGAGCCCAGGAATCTGTATTTCTGAAATGTAGTCAGATGCGTTATCCATTGTGCCACTGGCCCACACCCAGGAATCTGTATTTCTAACAAGCTCCCTGGTGGTATTAATGCTGCAGCCCAACAACCACATTCTGAGAGCTTAGCTTTTAGCTCTGAAATTAACCTTGTATCTGGGTGTGGTGGCGCATGCCTGTGATCCTGGCACTCTAGGAGGCTGAAGCAAGAGGATGGCAAGTTCAAGTCCAGTCTAGGTAACTTAGTGACTTAGTGAGACCCTGTCTCAAAATAAAACATTTTAAAAAGGACTGGAGAGGTAACTCAGTGTGAGGGCTTTGCATTCATTCCCCAGTTCTAAGGCAAAACAAAATGTTAACATTGTATCTCTGTCCCCAACAAAGTCTCTAGCACCTGCATATACACTGGCTCAGTTCAGCCTCCACTGGTGGCTGTGGCTCCCGAGGGGGTGGCAGGGCTTCCTGGCAGTTGCCAGTCAGAACCCTGGGGAAGACTCGGGTTTCATTATTACAATGAAGTCACTGACAAGAACATAAAATTCTCTGCAGGGAAAATAATCACAGTGATCCAAAAGTGGCATACTGTAACAATACCAATAGTGGTGGTAATAATAGTAATAACATGATTATAATATAATGTCATCTGCCCTAATGTGCTAAACCCAGATTGATCTAAGCAATATAAAAGAATTACTGACATGCACAAATGCTCCAAAAGCTTAGCTTCGATGTGTTTGAGGCTGTTCGGGTGATGGCAATGGTGGCAATGACTATAATAAACACATTTGCAAGCGTGTCTTACCAGTTTTATTTTAGCAAACAACCCTGGGAAGTAGACGAGGTGGCTGGGCAAGCTTCCTTGGTTTATAGCTGACTACACATGCGTGGAGCACTTGTTGCACGCCGGTCAGAGACCGGGCAGGGGCCAGGATGGGGTTGTAGATAAAACACAAGTTAGATGAACATTTAATACCAATTAAAATGGAAATTAGATCCAGATTTCAGAGAAACCACAAACTATTTTGTAATAAATCTATGTTGCAAATACTGCATGGGCCATACACATACTAAAAGAAAAGTATTCATTATTCATCTGAAATTCGGATTTATTAGGGCCCTGTGTTTTTATGGTTGCTAAATCTGGCAAACCCTACTGAGGAAGGAAAAGGGGGATAAAAAGAATAACAAATGTTTCTTGTCCTTAGAACAAGTTTGCACTCTGGGAGGAGATAAAAGACTCCAGAACAGATGGTTCCCACCCATGCAATCCATGGTGTGGCACAGCCCCTCCTGGGCACAGGTGAGCAGGGAATCCCCTGGGGAGCTTGTTAAATGACATGATCTGACTCAGCAGGTCCAGGTGGGGCCCAGGAGGCTGCATCTCCAACCAGCATCCAGGTGATGCCGTGGCCCCTGATCCCTGGCTGTACCCTGAGGAGGGAGGGTGAGGATGGAGCAGGCTAGAGGGACCTCGGCCTCCCTTTGAGAGTCAAGCAAAAGCTTCCTGAAAGAGGAAGGACCTGGTAGGGCTTGCTGGGTACACATAGAGGAGGAAGTGTTCTGGGAAGAGCGAGCACAGTTCGTGGAGTCCCAGGGCCTGAGAGAGCACTGCACCCCTGGGAAGGAGGGGGAGCAGAGCATAGCTGGAGGATGGACTTGCTGTTGAAGCAGGGCTGAACTCAGCATCGGAAGATAATCAGACAGGGTCCCCATCCTCCCAGATCCCCATCAACCATGCTAGGTAGCGGTGGGGCCTCCAAGGGACCAGGACAAGCCAGTGTGACCAGCACTGGGTTGGAGGATGCCCTGGCCTGTGGGAGCCCAGGGAGGGACAGTGCACTCTGTCTGGGGGTGGGAAAGGTGTCCTATATAATAGGATATTTGGTTTCAGGGTCTTGAAGGTGAAAGAGATTTTTTTTTTCACAAGGGAAAAGAGAAAATGTACTGATAGAGGGGCCAAGAAGGAGATGTGGGAGGCTTTGTCTGCTGGGGAAGGGTGTGATTTCCTTGATAGCAGATTTCCTATTTGTCACTGCATTCCCAGTGCCTCGAATGGCATATTATGAGTGTAGGGCAAGAGGCCAGGTCCAGGTGACAGGAGGCCCAGATTCTCTCCCCTAAGCCCTCACTCATTTCCCTTTATTTCTCCATACCATGGTGGAAACATCAAGTCAGGGAAACTGGTCATAGTGGCAGATTTGGTGAGGTCCCAGAATCTGTAGCAGTTACGTGGTGTGTAGGTCACTGTCCTGCCACTAGACATTATATCCAACATCCATAACTTAAAGGAGTAGAGGGTTATTTTGGGTCACAGTCTTTGGAGGATTCAGTCCATAGTCAGCTGACTCCAAGGCAGAAACAGCATGGTAGAAGGGCCTGGGTAGAGGACAGCTGCTTAATCCATGGGACCCTGGAAGCAGAGAGAGGGAGGAGCCAAGGACAAGAATCTACACTTCCAGGTCACACTCTTGCTGACCCACATCCAACAGACCCCACTGTCTAATAGCACATTTAGCTACTGAACTCATTAATGGATGAATGCACTGATAAGCTTGGCACCCTCATGATCCAAACACCCTCCAAACACATGAGGATTTGTGGGGGGCACTTCAGCACTAGGGTGGGCCTTTTCTAGGGTTCTTCTGTGTCTCCCATTTCCTTTGGTAAATAGACCACCTATATGTTAGCTGAGCACATAGCCTCTCGGGACAAAATCTACATTTCTTGGTTTCCCTAGGTATGATCCTGGTGCCAGGTTCTGACCCCTAGTATAGGCACATTATAGGGGGCAGATGCCACCCTAGGTATTTCAGCAGGAAGGGATTTAATAGAGGTGATTGGGTGCTTACAAAGCTGACGGCAGGGCTGAAAGCATGAAGGTTATAGAATGCTGCCAGGATTTCTGGTCACATTGTGGAAGTTACAAACGAAAGGTCAGGTAGCTCCAGGAAACTGCTGCCAGAGTCACAGCTGCCCTTAGATGCCAGCTGGCCACACTGGAGGATCTAGCCTCTGTCAAAACTGAATGCAAGAAAGTTATGGTCACCATCGCCACTTCCTGCCAGCCAAGATAAGGACAAGGAGCCAGAGAATAATGGCAGCAGTCATAGAAATGCCACAGGAGGTAGGACTTTTGCATAAATGAAAAGTAACTTTGTTGAAGTTACAGTTTGAGCAGCCCAGCCTGTGTCCTCTCTGAGGTTGTAGAATGAGGTCTGAGAGGTATCACTTGCAGCATGTGTAGGAATGAAGACACAGAATATCAATTCAACCTGGCCACCAGGAAGGCAGCAATAAATATTCTACAGACAGATGAAGCTATAGCCAAGGCTGTGGGTGGCTGATGTCAAAGGGGGGACTTTGGGTTTGTGCTCAGGGGTGGTGGAGAGAGAAGACAGGGTGACGTGTGTTTGGGGAGACTTTCAGGAGGAGGCATAGCTGGAGATGGAGAGAAGGAGAAAGGCTTTCTAGGGAGGAAGAGACTGTGCTATGGACATGCATGTGGGCACAGGGGCTGGGCCACATCCAGCAGGCTGTCCTCTTCCTGTATCTGTGGAGTATATGCCAGGCCCATGCTGGACAGGATCAGGCTTTATGTAATGTATAGACCAGGGTCAAGATTTAGTCTGTCACCAAGGTTGGACTGTTCAGGGTAAGAAATGGCTGGGGACAGGGTCTGGTATTTGGTTTGGGCAGTGGCCAGTCTGTGAGCACAGTTAGGCTCAGAGCTCCATGGAGGACCTATCCTGAGCTCAGTTTGGGCCACAATCCGGAGTGATTTTGAAGAGGAGGGTTCAGCCCATACCGATGCATTCAGGGTCGTTAGCTCCCCAGATAATGAATCAAAACAAAAGCCTAGCATAGTATCAATGCTGTTTGTGTCATGTTTAGCCTCAATTTTTCTTCTGAATCCCCTCTTTTCTCTGGCTGGGTCCCCTCAAGTGAAAGAGGCCATGCAGAGAAGAAGGAACACCCTCTGTACTCAAAGAAAGTTCAGAAAAGGCCGATCCCGGCGAGAGGCCAGCTGAGCAGGTGCCCAGCACAGGCAGCCAGGTGCACCCACAGCTCCCTGCAGCGATTTGGAGATAAACCCCAGGTCACCCTGAAACCTACAGGCAGGCGACAGGTGGGCAGGCAGACAGCTGGCTACAGTTGCTGGCCGTTTAGCTGGGGTAGAGAGTGGGGGTGGTGATTGCTCAGCCTGCTTTGCAGCGAGCCCCAGGGCAGGTGCCAGCAATTTGCCAGTCCTGAGAGATGGAGCCAGGAACCGCTGAGTAGTCCGGAAAGGGCAGGGGCCCCCCAGGCCCTCGTGGGCATGCTCGGCTGCTGAAGGAAACACGAAGTGACAGTAAGTGACAAAATCGAAAATGTAATTAAGACAGATGGAACTCACTGGTAGGGATAATAAAAGCCATTCCCCAGGCTCTGGTATTTAAAGTGAGGTCACACGATGATCCCATCCTGGCCACACAACTGACAGAGGAGGCCGGGGAATGAGTTTGAGCACAGAGGGAGGACAGCGAGCAAACCGCGGTTTGGCTGCTCAGAAAAGGCTTAGGGCAGATACGAGGATGAACTTCCTTGAGATGGGGGTGGTCAGATGTTGACATAAGTGTCATGGCATCTTCTTTTCCAAAGGACACATCTATCCCTCCTACACAGGCTTGGTCACAGAGACCTGGAACTCTTGACCTCCCCAAGCTCTGTGGGGTTAAGCAGTGGCTCTGTTATCACCCAGGAGAAAGCGGATGGCATTTGGGAAGAGTACAGGAAGGGGATGCAGTGGGTGACAAGCTCCAGGAGGTTTGCTGCTGGCCAGAGCTGGGAGGGAAAATGAACCTGGTGGACGGAGTCACAATACCTGCACCTGACTCATGAGGACAACTCCAAGGACGACTCCTCCTCAATTGAGCCAGGATATGGCAGACATCAGGGTCACTCTGAGTCCCTCGGGGAAGCAGCTTGGACTCTCCAGAGGTTCTAACGGAGAGAGATCCAGGGCCCATGGTGACTCTCTGTCCTGATTGTCACAGGGGATAAGATGGCTGTAATCTGTGGGGAGTTCAGGCAAGAATCCTTGGGCTTAGCATGAACATCTGGTCAGGCCTGCTTTGGCAGCCACCACTGACACAGCCAGCTTAGCTTTGCTTTGACGGATGGAACAGGCCAGCTCTACTGGTCCCAATTCTCCATACATCCTGTGCCAGTTCTCTATGCCGGGCAGCAGGGCAGGCTGAGAAAGTGACTTCTTTGTGTCTGGCCAACTCCCAGGTTAGGGGGAGAGAAGAGATACAGACTTCAGTCTAAGGTTGCTCTTCTGTTCTCATTTATTGAGCATCTATTCTGTGTATGGGAAGGGCAGGAGCTCACAGTGAAGCTTAAGGTAATACTTTAAGAAGCTTATAGTTTTGTTGGGAATTGAAACCTACAAAGCCATCAGACATGAGCAAAATATTGAGGCATTAACTCAAGGTGATGTGTGGATCTCGTGGCAAGAAGGAGGAGCAGGAGCAGGGAGAAGGAAGAATTTGATGCAGCCTGGAGTGGTCAGAACAGACTTCTTAGAGGAGGCAGAGTTTGCATCTGACTTTTGTAGGAAGAGGAAAAACGGCTTGGAGGATTACAAGAGCAGAATGCATCCTGGGTGGGCTCAAGACAGAAGGAAATGTGTGGAGATGGAAAAGAGCACTGAGAATTTTTCTTCTGGATACCAGGATAGAACCAAGGTCAGGGAGTAAAAATAGACCCTTGAGTGATCCCAGCAGATCTTAGGCTATGCTGGGCTCTTACGTTTCTTTGCAAGATGCACTTGTGCCTAAATAGGACACGCCTTCCCTGAGAGGATACAGCCTTCTCCAGGATGTCCTGCGTGCTCATGGCCAGGGGGACAGGCCTCTGTAGTCTTCGTTTTTGGGTCTGTGGAGCAGGCTTCCCAAGCCACAGGAAAAAAAAACAGATTGAAATAAATGATAACCCCTGCTGTGCTCTATCAAGGGACCAAAGTCATTCTGCCTCTCCTATCTCCTCCTACAACCAAGAGATGGCAAGATGCATGGAAAGAGCAGGGAGGAAACTTGTACCCTGAGCCCTTGCTGTGCACCAGGAGGGAGCTGCTCTGACTCTGAGCCCGACTCTGCCAGTCCCCATTGCCAGGGAAGACATAACAGAGACAAGTGGATCCACCATCCCTGGACAATATTTCATGGCAGGACACGTCCTTGTTATGGATTCTGAGCATAAAACGGGTCGGCATTATCTGGATTGGAGAGATGCTTCATCATTTCAAGCACACCATCCATCCATCCGTCACAGACCCAGCATTTATGCCTGCAGCCAGCACTCTGAGATATCAGATCAGGATTCACCAGGGGTGTTAAGTCATAATTTATGCTGTTCTCTTTCCCTTGTAGGGGACAGTCTTCCTGAAACAGCTCTGTCTCCCTGACTTGCTTGTCCTCTTGCAGTCCTTTTTGGGAAGGGTTTTCTTTATCATCTGCCCCAACCCCACGAATCAGTTTCTAGCTCTCACCTTGGGGAAGCCCTTGGCTCTGACCTGGGTGAACAGATCCCAGAGTGTCAAGTCTACAATAAGAAGAGACAAATCCTCCTCCTGCTTTTCTGCTAGGTCCCCCAAGATCTGAGCATTCCGGGACAGTGCCTCACCCACAACAGCTCCAGGGAATATGGCAATTCCAGGTCCCAGCTGTGTATGACTTCAAAATGTCGCTTTTCTTACTCAGAGTTTTCCTCTTCCTCTCCATGAAGTCAAAGGGCTGCAAGATGAACGGTACCTCTTGCTCCTACTGCATACTTGGGGGGCCAGGTGTCCTGGGTGTGTCAGCTTCTTCAGGGCTAAGCCTGGCCACCACAGGTGTTCCAGAGGGAAGTTGGAGCCAGGCACTGAGGTTGGGGACATGAAGTTGGCAGTCCTGGTTGCCCCTCATATATAGGGGTCGCAGAGGAACTGTTTTAATGGGGAGGGGCTGGAGCACTGCAGATTACCCTACTTTTACCTCTGCTTTATTTTCTTCTTTACCTTCTCTTCCTCCTTCCCTGTCTATTATGGTTTGAATAAAATGTTGTCCTCCAAAAGGCTCATGTGTTCAGAGGTGGGGCTTTTGGAAAGTGTTAGATCATGGGTGAACCCGCTGGGGCGTTCACAGCTGAATGGGCTGTTAGCAGGTGAGGCGTGGTTGGAGAAAGGGGAGCGTGCTTTTGAAGGCCACTTCTCTTCTTAGGCTCTTTTTTTGTTTTACTCTCTTCTGGGCTGCTGTGAGGTGAGCAGATTTCCTCTGCCATGGTGTTTCTGCCTTCGGACCTGCCGACCAAGGACTGAAATGTCCAAAGCTATGAACCAGAATAAACCCTCCCCCTGCAACTTGTGACTGTCAGGAATTTCATCCCAGCAGTGGAAAGGTACTCTTTTCTTTGTCATCTGACTTCTGCCTGCCTTAAACTTTACCGATGTGCTTGACTACAGACTTTTTTTTTTAACCAGACTACTTTATTTTTTTTTCCTTTTTTTCTTTTTTTATTATTTATTTTAGCGAAGAAAAAACAGAAAAAAAGACATATAAAACAAAAACAACAAGCAAAAGAGACAAACGACTAGAGTAAATACACAACAGTAACATTGCAGGTTTACAAAATCGGATGATAGAAACTTGACAATGGTTGCAATATTGCGTATCGTTATCTTTAAAATGGTTATTTACATTAACAGATATAGACATGTAAAATTAATCTAATCATATGAGTATTAATTGTTCTTTCTCAATAATGAATAGATTCAACAGTGTGCTCATTTTAGTTATCTTACATATACATATATACAGGTTTATATCTTTTCCTCTTCCCTTTTCTCTTTCCCCCTTTTCCCTTCCCAGTTACTTTTGCTCTTTGAGCTGTTTTTTTACCCTTACGTAGTATTTATTATAGATTTTGGATCATATTAACCAGACTACTTTAAAACACATCTTGCTGGACCAGAACTTGTCTCAGCATTGACCCAGACCTGAGCCAAGATCTGAATCTAAAGTCTCTGTCTCCAGACTCTGGTTGGACTTGTTTACTGTGATGAGATTCATCGTGTGCTCCCAAATTCATATGTGAAGTCCTAACCTCCATACTTTGATTCTGACTCTCTTTGGAAACGGGGCCTTAGGTGGCTTGGGATATAGCTCAGTGGCATAGCGCCTGCCTAGAAATAGGGCCTTTACAGAAAGAATTAATTTGAAGCAAGGTCATTAGTATGGGCCCTAATCCAATCTGGCTGATGTCCTTGTAAGAAGAGGAAATTGGGACTCACAGAGACACCAGAGATGAATGAGAACCCACAGACCAAAGGTCACATGAAGAAACAGCAAGAGACCAGCTGGGTATGAGCCAAGAAGAGAGCCGGAGGAAACCAACTTGCTGGTGCCTTGATCTTACACTCCTGGCTTCCAGGACTGGGAGGAAACACCTTTCTCCAGAGCTCCCAGTCTGTGGATTCTCTGTTACGACACTTATAGCAGAGGAGTATGTGACATTTAGTGACTTGGGAGCCTATCACAGAACTGGCAGCATTGATGGAGAGGAACTGCTGTCCTTAGGCACTGGGAAGTGTTTGTCCTCTCATTTCCTCAGTCCCCTTTGTACTATTCATTAGTAGTAGTTCATTCTGTCCAAAGCCACAAGCTCTAGGGATCCTTTTAGAGGAGGTTGTCCTGGGATCAAGTGGTGTGAGGCAAGGATTGCCACAGAAGTAACCAAACACCTGCCTTAATAAAATGATTCCCATGATTGTGACTATGTTAATTATGTTAACATATGTTTGACATATGCTATGGTAAATGAGTAGACTAACTTTTGATCATATATATTTTTTGCATCTGAAACATTGACTTGTGAAATACATTCATATCTATTCACAGTGCTCAAAAATGAAAAAAAAAAGCATAAAAGGCAAATTTTGAAAGGTTTCCTTTCATTCCATTTAAGTTCTACCCAGTTCCCACTACCCCTCACACAAACTGCTATTAATTTATTAGGAAGCCTTCTGGAGTTTCTTTACACCTATGTAAGCAAGCAAAATATATATTCACACCTCCTCCTAATCTTTCACAAAAGTTAGTATCCTACACATGCTATTCTCCTTTCTTTTTTCATTTAATGAAATATTTTGGACCTCTTTTCATGTCTTAATAAACTTTCTCATTTCTTTCCAGAGTTGCATAGTATTTCATTGCAGAATTTACTTATAATTCAAAAGCTTATATTCTCTTACAGAAATATGTAACATGGAGCCGGGCATGGTGGCGCACGCCTTTAATCCCAGCACTTGTGAGGCTGAGGTAGGAGGAGCATTGTGAGTTCGAGGCCAGCTTGGGCTACAACACGAGTGCAAGGCCGGCCTGAGCTACATAGTGTGACACTGCCTCAAAAAACTAGGGGTGGAAATTTGGCTCAGTGGCTCAAGTGCCTGTCTGGCAGGTGTGAGGTTCTGAGTTCGATCCCCAGTGCCACAAAAAACAAAAAAACAAAACAAAAAAGAAATATGTAACATGGGGAAAATAGACCAACTTGAACAGCATCATCCAGAAGAAACCATTATTAACAATATGATGCACCTTTATTTGACTTTTTGAGAATAGTCATTATGGTTTGCTAAGTATTCTTTTCTGTTTTCTTTTCTCTTTCTCTCCCTGTACCGGGGCTCAAATCTAGGATCTCATGCATGCTAAGAAAACACTCTACTGCTGAGTTACACCTCCAGCCCCAAACAATATTTAAAAAAAAAAAATAACAGTTCATAATTCTTTTTCTTATGATGTTATTTTTATTGATTAATTGGCTGGTTGGTTGATTTCAGTCCCAGGGATTGAATGCTTAGCATGAATGAACTTGATTCATGAAAAGCACATGCTCTACCACTGGGCTAACCCTCAGATATATTTTAAATTTATTTCTAAGTTTAATGTTTTTGAACTGGGTGTGGTGGTGCACACCTGTAATTCCAGCACTTGGGAGGCCGAGGCAGGAGGATCATTGCAAGTTTGAGACCAGCCTGGGCTACAAAGTGAGCTCAAGGCTAACCTGAACTACCTAGTGAGACCCTGTCTCAAAAAGACCAATAAATAAATAAATAAATAGTTTAAAATTTTCAATCATACGTTTTTAGGATGTTTTCAACTACCATGTAGCGCTTTAATGTTATCATTTCTGTTTTTCATTTAATACAATTAAATGTATATCATAATTTTTAAAAAATCCTCTTGCATTCAAATTGATATTGAAATGGTTTACAGGAAAGCATACCTTCATTACAGTATGTTTGAGATAAAAATCAATATGACTCATAGCAGTGAGTCCCAGACTTTAGTTGGCCTAAGAATTGACTTAGGATGCATAAAGACTTCCCACTCCCGCCCTAGGAATCAGGTTCATCCTTAGGTCTGAGGTTGGACCAGTAAGCTGCATTTTAGCAAGTTGGTTCTGGGCCAGGAATCTACAGCCCTCCCTTTGAGAAGCTCTGGTGAATGGGAATGGAAGCAAGAACTATGTCCTACACTGAAAATATTGAGGTTGTTGCAATTAATCATTAAATTTAGCTCTGAGGATCCTGGCAGCTCAGACCAAAAGTAGAACCAAAAGGATATAGTGTTCTCCCTGCCAGAACAAAAGGCCAGTTTTTCAAGAGACATAAACATGTTCCTGGCACTAAATTCTTAGCAGAATTTATCATGGGAGCCATTACTTAAGGTACACTGGGCTGTACAATGGGCAGCAGATGCAGACGCGTTCTTCACAGTGCCTCTGCAGATGTCACAGCCTGTCCCCAAGCACAACTCAGGACAGAAGCTCAGCCAGCATGGGCCAGAGAGAAAACACAGGCCATCTTGGGGAGAAAATAAAACACTTGTGGCACCAAGAGAAAACCCAAATGGCTGTGCTCCAAGTGACTGAGGAGGAACAACAAGGAGATGCACCCAGCTTCTGAAGCTTCCAAACTCATGGGAAGCCAGGGTCCCTTTCAACTCAGCTCAGGCAGCCCTGGGTTCCAGGGAGGGTGGAATGATCCATTTTGCCCTTCCCACCACAGTGACCACAGAATGACCATGCCAGAGAAGCAGTGAGCCCCCCACCCACTGAAGGGCTTTGAGACTTAGACCAGTCTCCACTTGGAGAGGAATTGGTTCTTTCAAGCTTGCACCAGTGATATCCAGGGTCCCTCATATTTGTGAAAAGCATAGATTTCTAGATTATGTATGAAGGACAAGCAGGTATAGGTATTAAAGCCCATTACTTTACCTTTCCCCCACAGATGGGTGTCCCACAAGCCTCCTTATGACTTCCTGACTCCTTTGGACAAAGCTACCCTGTGGGAAAACACTGGGGCTGCAGGTCCAGCTCTTATATCTCTCTCTCTCTTTTTTTTCCTTTTTTTTTTTTTTTTTTTTTTTTCAGCAGTGGGCATTGAACTCACAACCTCGCGCCTGCCAGACAGGCGCTTAAGCCACTGAGCCAAACTCCCGGCCCTAGACCCAGCTCTTAGAGGAAACCGAAGTGCTCACCGCCCACACTGCTGGCTTCAGGACCTTTCCGTGGCCCTGTCTGACCACAAGCCTGAGGATGAGTCCAGACACAGGGCATGCCTCTATCACATGCCCAGCTCCCCAAATTGCAGGTGACACATTTTCCTTCCATTGAAACCATAGGGGACTGGAGCTTCTCCAGCATCCTGGTGCTGTTTGGATGAGGATTTAGGCCAGCAAGGGCCAGGGTGGAATGAAGAGGGCAACAAGGGCAAGAAACTAGGAGGGAATGAACATTTGGAGAGCTTCTTCTCTGGGCTCAGAACAGTGAGGACACTTTGCAAGCATTCGTTCCTTCTTTCAATTCCTAATTCATTCACAGATTACTTCGACATCCACACAGGGGACTTCCATCCCAGCCAGGTCTGGTCCTGCCTTTGAGGAATCCACAGAATCACAAATGCTCCGAAAGTCATTGACCTTTCCCGGGATTTCTGTGAGGTAGATGTTATTCTTCCTACTTTACAGAGGAGGAAACTGGAGGTCAGAGAGGCTCAGCAATTTATAGCCAGGTTTGCACCTTTTGCAGGGTAAGCTTGGAAAGCAGAACTTGGTTTTCAATTCTGTTACTACCACCCCCTTCTCACTGTGAGTCTGTCTCTTTCTGTAAAGTGGTTGCAACTCTCAGCTCTCAATGTGGCTGAGCACTGCTGTGGTTCATTATGCAGTGGTTCTTGTACCTCAAGTCCTGTGTTCCGTCACTTTCTCACCTAGCAGCAAAGCTGGGACAAGAACAAGGCAATTAAGGGCTTGGGGAAGCCTGGATGCTGGTGAGGCAGATGATGTATTATTTTTTCTCCAAGGAATGACTCAGCACCAGTTGCACGTCCTCAAGCTCTGAGAAGGAGATGGCAGACCAGGAACATGTAACTGCCAATCTTAGGGACAAGGCAGACACACAAAGCAACAGCACAGTGCTACAGGGATGCAGAAGTGGGCATAGATAAGCAGGAAGCTCCTTTGGAGACTGGAAAACTTGAGCTGAGTCTAATGGGTGCAGAAGAAGCAGGAGGGTGGTAAGAGGTTCTCAAGGAGGACTTCCACTGGGCACCTTGTGTTTAAAAATAGTGTTATCTTTCAATAATTACAGACTTTAAGAAGTTACAAAAATTGTGTAAAAACAGTACCAAAATATCCCAAGTACCTATCACCTGGCCTCCCCCTATGGAATAGGACAGTGATGGCACACTGTTCAGAGTAGTGGTGGTGAACCTACAGTAATTTCTAGGGGAATGTGAGGGTAACTATAGCACAATATCAAAACTAAAAAGTTGACATTAGTGCGAGGCAATGAACTACCCTACAGACCTTACTTGATGTTTGCCGCTTTTTGCATGCCCTTGTGTGTGTGTTGTTGTCCCATGTGTAAATTCATGTTGCCATCGCGCAAACCAAGGCATAGCTCCAAGGAACAGCTCCATTCCAGCAAACGAGTCCCCTCAAGGGCACACCTGTAAGTTACCCACATTATGCCCAGGCACCAAGGGAGTGGCTACCTTGGTCTCTGCTCAGGACCTGGAAGGTTTGCCTGTCCTATTGTGCTCTACCCGGGGACCCAGGTGTCTAGGGGTTTCCTGTAACTCCATGCACAACCACACATGAAGACGCCCATCTTTCTACCTTCTTGCAGAAGGAGAAACGAACCCTGAAGCCTTGGTTCTTCAAAGGTAGGGCTGGGGAAACACCCTGTGGTTCAGCACCATGAACAGCCCCAAGGTACAGAAGGCCAAGGGGGATCATAGAGAGGAAAAAGGGCTGTGTGCATGTCTGGGTCATCTCTTAACCTGAAGTGGGGCCAACTATGGGCATGAATGACCCTGCCTTCCTCAAAGGCTGCAGGACAGGGAAGGGAGAGGACAACTCAAGAGCCCTGCTTTGCATTATTCAAGGCTCATCCCAAGTCTCTTCTTTTCTGAGGACCTCTCCTTGACTTTTCCACCTTGCTGGCTTCCTCTGAATTAATTTACCCCAAGATCTGGCAGCTCCATCCAAGACAGCCCAGGAGCACACCGTGTTCTCTTCTCTGCCTCCTCCCACGTGCAAGACTGCACCCCCAGTCAGTTAGTGATTGCCTCAAGGTGGGACCAACTTGTCCTTCACTTGTCTTCCCATCTTCTCCCTTTCTCCACACGGGGCTGGGCACTCGGGATCTTTCTGGAGGACATAGTAGCCAGGGGAAGAATCTTTGCTCAGTTCGAAGTGCCCTTACAGAATTCCATCTTGGGCATCTTTTCTGTCTCACATTGTCGGGTCAAGGAGCAGAGATCGTATATTCAAACTTCACGTCACCTTCCGAAGCTCTTCATCCCAGCTTCCTCCCACAGTCTGTAAGATTTTGCCCCCTAGAAACCCTCATCTGTGGTCTGTGTTGCCCCTGGGAGTCTCTGTGCATCATGAAGTTGGCCTCGTCAAGCACAAGGACACAATCCCCAGCCACTTCCTACCAGCACCACTGAAAAGCCTTGCGATCGACACTGTGCTGCCCCCTCCCCAGGCTCCTTCAGGACTTTGGGCCTCACTCTTCCAGCTGCAGGTAAGGTGGGCGTTTGACAGCTCTGACCCATCGGCCTCACATGGGATTGTCTAAGCTAAAGAAATAATCCTTGCCCAAGGTGGCACCACTATCCCAGGGCATTTCAATGATGGGAAGGCCCAGCTCCCCTCCAAACCCTGGACGATGCTGAAGACTCCTCACAGGTTTAGAGCTCTAGAGGAATCAGAGACTGCTCCCTGCCCAGCTTCTCCCCTTCCCAGCCCTGCCCCCTTCCTCTCCCATTAGCACTGACCCTGAGACCACTTTGGAGTCCACTCTGGATATGAATCGCCTCAACATCTGCTCTGTGTGTCATCTCCGAAGTCCTATCCCTGGGGTATTAGGTTTTTTGTCGACACTTCTGCCTACCATCTGACTACACAGTGCCAGGCTCTCCAAGGCAGAGGAGAAACTCCCTGCCCACTAATTCTGCTCATGTTTCCCAAAAGACTGTGCTCACCCCACTTTCCATAACTGCTCAGCCTTACTCCTGGGAGCGGTTTCCCCAAGGTTCCTGGGGTCACCTGGCTTAGAGTTTTTTTGTTTTGTTTTGCACTTCTGGGGATTGAACCCAGCAATGGCTTGCTATGCGAGTGATCTATCATTGGGACACATCTTTAGCCCATTTTATTTTTTACATTGAGATAGGGTCTCACTAAGTTGCCCAGGTTGACCTCAAAATTGTGATCTTTCTGCCTCAGCCTCCTAAGTAGCAGGGATTTACAGACATGTACCCCCATGCCCAGCAAGAAATGGGCTTTGTACACAAGCAGATCATGGTACAGATCTTAGCTCCCCTCCTAAACATCTAGATGAATTTGAGAAATTTACTCAATTTCTTCAAGTCACATTTCCCAGATCTTGAAGCATCACTGAGGATAAAAAATCATAGGCCTGCTGTAAGGACTCTGATAAAAACCCACATAAAGATACAATCCAAGTAAATACATTTATTTACAAAGCACTGTGCCTGGCATATAAATATATACTCAACAAGTATCCTTGTCCTTCCCTTCTTCCAAGTCTGAGGCACTTTCTAACTAATTTCCAGTTCATACTTTTAAACTGATCCAGAGCTGAGAATCACACAGATGTAGTATAAGTCTATAAAACTTTTAGAATTTAATTGGGCATGGTGGTGCACACCTGTAATCTCAGCACTCGGGAGGCAGAGGCAGGAGGATCACTGCAAGTTGGAGGCCAGCCTGGACTGCAAAGTGAGTTCAGCCTGGATTACATAGAGAGACCTTATTTCAT